>JAJLUR010000099.1:35725-46972 GCA_030674225.1 Blastobotrys terrestris | reverse complement strand
AAGCCCTTCGTAAGACGGAATATTTGCATGGCAGGGACAAATGGAAGGAATGGCTAAATAGCTGTTACCAAGAAGGACATGACGGGTTTTACCAAAATCACATTGGCTATCAGCTGTACTCAAAGGATAATCCCAATCCGTTGAAGAAAATATTTTGGAAAAGCCCCCGATATATTCTTAGCAGAATTGTCCAAATGCGGACTCAACATGGAATATTTGGAAGCTACTTTCAAAGGATGAAAATCAATACCAGGGAACATCACTGCTCCTGTGGTGAGGTGGAAAATGTGTCACATATTCTCGTCGATTGCGGAAACTATGAGACCGAACGAAACATTTTGAGAAGGGCATCGCCAGAACTCGACTTAAAGGCACTTTTAGATAATAAAAAGGGTCTTGCAGCGGTGGTCGAGTTTCTGAAATCTATACCGCAACTATTGTATTAGATGGAAATCTCTTCTGTGGAAGAGTCGCTTGTGTGGGTTTTATCCAGTGAAGTCTAGAGTTCTCTCGTCATACGAAATGGTTTTTCTACATGCTCATGAATTTGAGGGAAATCCAGTGCCATCACCTGTCTGATTGTCTAAAATGTCGAAACGCCTGTATTTGGCAAATATGCGAATTATCCTGCTTGATGTTATTCATTTATATGTATGTACCCAGGAGTAAATTGATTATTATTATTATCAGGACATGCCCTGGTTGGCTCGTGGTTTCGCATGTGCAGGGTACCAGAAGACGAAGTATATTCGTACGACTGCGACGGTGGTGATGACGAAACCATTCATCATATGATCATTGACTGTCCGATTCGCGAACATTTAAGACAAGGACTGAGAGCTATTTCTGATATAATGGATCTCAGTGTACTTTTGGACACGACACCAGGATTAAAAGCCATGGCAGAGTTCATTCAGAACATACCAAAACACAGCAGAAATAAATTAAGAACGGCGAGAAACCAGCGCAGCAGCCTTAGTAGTTGGCAGTTCTCAGAAACCCAAGCTACTCGTCAGCGCTAAAGTGGAGGATGAAGTGTTGGAATTTTTCGCATAATTATTGAATTTCCCATCAATTGAATGGATATGATATATATTATATTAAGTAAACGCGTAATCATAGCTCACGGGCTCTTATAAACGCTGTATAAATTAGATTAAATGAAAAAAAAAACCTCAAGTTTGCAAAGACTGGTAAATTCAATTGTTGTATCAATATTAAAATAAAACGCGAGATTTGAGACTATTGAAGTTATACCCCACCGGAGAAATGGAATAAAATTATTAGTATGTAGATAGGAACGTTATTTCATCAACTACACTGTGCGTACCTACAGGGCTAACTGGGTTTATAGGGCTATAACAATTGTATTGACCCTTTCAATTCCAAATAGGTGAGACTTGAATGAAAAACCTCACTCTGAATGGTGATTTTAAAAACGGTTATTTCAAGATTTGTTCCGATCTATAATGAATTCCTCATTTACCAAATCACAAAATTTGTACAGCTTCCCTAGATGATCTAAAGGAGAACCATCTATAAAGTGGAGAAACGCCCATGAAAAGCCAGGGACAAGAAGGCAATGAGACTCCTAGGAGCCTCATTTGACGGCATGAAATAGTCCCATATCCTCCGACTGACATCGCACTGAAGATATAAATGCTCCAATGTATCTACTTCCCTTTTACACAGGGAACATTTGGTAGATTTGTAGATGATGTTCCCGTAGTTCACAAAATTGGTGTATCTTCCATAAACAGGCAGATTCCTGGTAAAGAACTTATGAAATACGTCATTGACATCATTGTCAATGCGTCTGAGTTTCTTCATCGTGATCCATAGTGGTCTCCAGTAACTTTCCTCATCAAGCCCTCTCAGCTCTGGCCATAACCCCGGCCCTAACACGAAGCTGAATTCTTGTACCATGAGCCCTGAAACGTGTCTACAGATATTGCTTGCTCATCTGAACGGCTCTTCAACCGCATGTCCATGAAGTCCTCGTTCGGATGAAATGGGAATTGAGCGGCCCAAAAACGGCTGAATAGAGTCTTCATTGGGAATATACGCGTAAAGCATTTCATTCCATCTTATCTTGGCTAATCGGAGAGATCGCATCTCCTGGAAATAACGATTCTTCTTTAACCTCGGCGTTGGGAGATCTGTGCTTTTTTTATTTCACTTCATTCATTAACTACATATTCGTACACGTTTCTACTAAATATATACCTATTTGCGCAAATAAATTACTGTGAAGACCTTATAGCGGTCAACGGGCTAGCTCGGTTTTATAGGGATAAATGTGCTATGCATAGTTAATACAGGATTGTACGTGTGTTAATTTTTATTCATATAAGTTAAAAATTAGCCATAATTAGGAAAAATCGAGTTTTAATTAGTGGTATATTTCTTTTTCGATGATCAATGCATGCAAGAAGGTGAAACACACGCGGGTATGCATAGCTATCATTTCCATAGGCTATTGGTATTAATTACGTGGGATAATTGTGACAGCAAAATACCCCTACTAAATTAAAAATATATTAATAGGGGTTGTCACGTTGCTAATATTTCTGAAACTAACTAATTTGCACGAATATGTATACGTAGTTATGCATAATAAATAAAGTAAAATAAAAAAATCGTAGAGAATCTATGAACATACTAACACGTCAGCTAACTATGCATAGCTATACCATGTGGGCACTCGCCGATAGATTGTGGCATTTGTATGCATATACATGGTTTTTCTACATCCAATCTTGTGCATATCACGAACAGCCATCAAATCGTCGCCATCCTAGTAGAGCCACACTGGACGCATGAACTCTCTTCATAATCCGATAGAAGGATACCAGTCGCAATCAACTACCCGCTTTACTAACACCGTTTAGTCCGTTCCATCTTCATGCGCATTAAGCGCGGGGAATGCCCGTTTTCGCGTAAGTAGGGCGTGCCTTGTCTCTATCTCACAGGGGTCAACGTTACACAACGTGCTCTAATGGGTGAACACGAATAAAATTAGGCTCGCGAGAAATTATATAAACAACGCCATGCCCTCAACCCATCCACCACCAATATCGGGAGTAGTAGTAGAAGAAGAAGAAGAAGAAGAAGAAGAAGCGGTAGAAATGAGCAATATGAGTAATGAAAGTCAAGCCAGATTAATAAGGGACGAAGGGGTAGAAGACGAAGAAGAAGCTCTGGCGATACCCCAAATTCAATATAGAAAGCCTGCAAAGAGGGAAGAATCCCGAATTATAAAGTATTTATTTCTCCTGACTATTCCGGCTATACTAGGATTGCTATTTTACCTGGTAATGACGCAAACTACCCCAGCTGAAGAAAGAGACGCTTCTCCAGGAGCTGCCCCTACTGGGTTCACTTATCCTTCCGGGTTCGACATGAAAAATAATTGGGGGTCTTATTCGCCGTATTTTGGCCACGGAACCAAGTTTGAAGGAATTGAGAACTCCAACACGTTAGAAGACTCCGGTAAGGTGGGTACCCATGCGGGAGTACCACCAAAATGTAGATACAAGCAAGTGCATGTGTTACACAGACATGCTGAACGATTCCCTACTAATTCCAAAGCAGAGCAAATGAAGATGGTGGCCAAGAAGCTGAAGAATATGCAACGACCTCCTAGTTCCAAACAACTGGAATGGATCCTGGACTGGGACTACAGTTTGGGAACCGATCTATTAGTTCCCAAGGGCGTTAGCACTGAATTCCAATCTGGCTCGAGATTTTGGGCTTCTCATGGCATATTGTTATATAATGCCACCGCCAAAGGTAGACTATTCTATGATGATGACGTTCTGAACAGGTATGATAATGGAACAAAACGGAGCAAGCCTGTCATTCGCGCCACGACCCAGTCACGTATTCACACCTCTGCCAAAGCATGGGCTGCGGGCTTTTTTGGGATGTATGGGAATCAAGAATACACTGACGATGATGAGGAGGACCTATACAAACTGATATTAATGGACGAAGCTGAAGGAGTCAACAATACGTTGGCATCTTACTACTCATGCCCCAATGGAGCAGAAAACAAATCCTCGCAGCATGAGGTTGAAAGTAAAATACAAAGATGGACACAAGTATACCTGGCGCAGGCAGAAAAACGGTTGCAAAAATTGTTGCCGGATTATGAGAATCTGACCACATGGGATGCGTATGCAATGCAACACATCTGTGCTTTCGAGACTGCCACATATGATGGGTCGCCATTCTGTGGGTTATTCACAGAATCAGAATGGCGTGGATACGAATACACACACGACCTGGATTTTTATTATCAATCTGGATTTGGGAATGTTTATGCACCGGCCATTGGAGCAGGCTGGCTGACCGAACTTGCAGCCAGATTGAAGGGAGTTTTGATCTCGCAATCATCTCACGGTGTGAACACAACTCTAACCAACTCAACCAATACGTTCCCATTAGATCAGCCCTTCTACATGGACATGTCGCACGATGCTGTGATTGTGTCTGTGTTGACTGCCTTGGATTTGAAATTTCTAGATGACAAGTTACCTATCCACAAGATAGTGGCACCACGGTCGTTCATAATTTCAAGACTGACTCCGTTCGGTGCACGGTTATATGTGGAGCTGTTGGAATGTGACAATGAATCTTCTCAAGAAATGTTCATCAGATTGAAATTGAATGATCGTATTCTACCTCTGGGCGATTTACCTCACTGTCCTGAGACCACAAATGGATTGTGTCCATTCGACAAGTTTAGGAAGAGCTTAGAACGACGGCTACAAGACATCGATTTTGAAAAGCTCTGTTATGGACCGAAATAATAGATAGATGACTTCGTAATAATATTTAATTCGCAAATGACAATACGACATGGTAGGTCAACAAACTTCCAAAAAAAAAAAAAAAAACAACTTCCTATCCTAGAATGTTTATTATATTAGTTAGTTACCTACCAAAAACTAAAGAAAGAAAAGGCAAAACTTCTCTACACTACATCATCAAAAAATTAAAAGTCAGAACTTCCCAAAGTAACGTTAGTGGAGCCAGCCTTCTTCATCTCAATAACCTGATCCAGTTTCTTGGCTGCTGCAGCTACCAAGCCAAGAAGCGGTTGAGACGGATCCAAAACTCTGGAGAGATATTCCGGATGATATTGAGTACCAACCATGTATGGATGAGACTTCAATTCAAACGCTTCCATACGTTGGTTGGAATCGTCTTTGGCAATGAACTTGAGATCAGAGCTGTCAAAATCCGGGACCATTTCTGGGTTGACCTCATAGCGGTGACGATGTCTTTCGTTTACCGATTCTGGAGTACCGTAGAGCTGACGGAGCTTACTCCACTGAGAGTTCGGTTGGAAGTATGAAGGTCTAGAACCTAATCTCATAGTACCACCGAGATGTGTTCTGGAGATTTCTGGCATAAATACAATAGTTGGGTTTTGGCATTTTTCGTCAAACTCGGCCGAAGTAGTATCCTTCTTATCCAAGACGTGACGAGCAAACTCAATGACGGCAACTTGGAAACCAAGACAGATGCCGAGGTAAGGGACGGAGTTTTCTCTAGCATATTTGGCAGCCAGAATCATGCCTTCCACACCTCTCGTGCCAAAACCACCTGGAACGAGAATACCGTCCGCATTCTTGATTCGGTCCCAAGAGCCATCGTACTTGGCCTTATCGGTTTGTTGTTCGAGATCGGTGGCTTCGACCCATGTGAGTGCAAGTCTATTCTTACAAAATAATGCGGAATGTTCCAAGGCCTTAACGACGGAGATGTAAGAATCCTGGAGATCGGTGTATTTGCCTACGATCGCAATCGTGACTGTGGAGAAGGAGTTATCGTAAGATCGTGTGAGGGTGGTCCATCTATTCCAGAGGTCAAGCCCTTTATCGACGCGCGGTTGTGACAAAGGAATCTTGTCGAGCTTGAACTTTTCCGTAAGCAAATCGACAAGACCCTGGTCACGAAGCATGATTGGCACGTGATAAGTAGAGTTCACGTCGTGGATTCCGAGAACTTGTTTGATATCAACGTCGCAAAACATGGAAATCTTCTCAATGGCCGAATACCCCAGCTCTTCAGCACACCGGCAGGCAACAATATCTGGAACAAGACCTTCGTTTCTTAACGTCTTCACTGCCGCCTGTGTAGGCTTTGTCTTCTTTTCACCGTGGATGACCGGAACAAGGGAAACGTGAATGAGTGCGAAATTTTCACTACCACCGGCACGTCTCTTGAATTGACGAATCGCTTCAACAAAAGGAGCAGACTCAATATCACCCACGGTACCGCCGAGCTCGACAATACATACATCTGGCGTTTCTCCGTCACTGTCAACGGACTTACGAGAAACTTCCTCGATCCACCCTTGAATGGCATTGGTAAGATGCGGAACAACTTGGACCGTCTTACCCAAATAGTCGCCCTTCCTCTCTTTTTCAATCACTCTTTGATAAACCTTACCAGTAGTGATGTTGTGATCTCGGGTTAAGGTTACATTGAGGTAACGTTCGTAGTTACCCAAATCAAGATCCACTTCACCACCATCGTCTAACGTGAACACTTCTCCATGTTCCAATGGGCTCATTGTACCAGCATCCACGTTTAAATATGGATCAATCTTGACAGAAGTGACCTTCAAACCAAGGGTCTTGAGTAGAAGACCAGTAGAAGAGGCGATAACCCCTTTTCCAATGCCACTGATAACACCTAAAAAGAGATATACAATTAGCCTTTCTGTTTCCTCTCTCCAATCACAATACTCTACTAACCTCCGGTAACCACAACGTATTTCATCCTATGCAACAATTATAAAATATTCTGGAAAGAGAGAGGAAAGAGAAGGGGGGGGGGGGAAGAAGAAATTTTCTTCGGTCTGATAACCAAATTTAAATTTTTTTTTTCCACCGCCGCACAAAGTTTTGTTACCCGGAAAAAAAAAAAAAAAAAAAAAAAAAAAAAAAAGCGCGGCTACTAATATACTGAAGGGCGGTCACGTGAAATTATATATAATATCTAAAATCCAAAATATAGATTTAACGTGCCAGCCAGTACTAAATTACTAAATAAAATTATAAAGATATCGCTATGTCGGGACTCACGCGAATGAGTTCGAAACCTGAAATCACGCGTAGAATATGGACCAGGCTGGGGTCTATGGATAGGTCCGACTGAACAAGTACAGTCAGTAGAGTTTTTTTTTTTTTTTTTTTTTTTTTTTTTTTTTTTTTTTTTTTTTTTTTTTTTTTTTTTTTTTTTTATTGGTTCAATTTATCTAAATCAAGTACATAAATATTTATAGAAGGAAAAACAAATACCATACACCGTCATCTTCAAATAAATTTACTCCATAGGGTGCAGTTAGTAAAAGCATGTTGAAATTTGGATCAATTGCACAATCGTGAAGACCCTTCTCTAACCGATATCATTCCCTGTCATACCTCCGGACAAAATCTTTTTATCCGAGTTGTGACGGAGAAACAATCCCAATTAGAGTATAAAGCGCGGAAGACAGTGGAGAGCAAAATTTTTACCTTTGTGCATTGTGATAGACTCAGGAGGCTGCAAAGCACGAGTTGCTCAAAGTAGCGGGTTCTTGACCCATCTAAAGCAACAGAGGAGAACTCCAGCTCTTGGGTGTACTCTAGGACTCTCGAAAGTGTGGATGGACCGCTGTAGTATAGAATAAAATTGATGGAATCGTGAATAATGTTTCGAGCTTCCAATTCCACAACGTCCGTTGATGTAGTATGTTTACATGGAGGTCAGAACGGAGGCTATAGGGCACGTAGTCTCCGGCAAAAAATGGTAGCCCTGAGAGGTCGTTCTGTATCAACTAGAAAAAATATATAAGAAATGCCTTAAGATATGTATGCATAAACTTAGGTTGTTATTTAAGCTTTTCCATCACAGAGTCAATCTTGTCCTGTGGACACTGCTTCTTGTCAGTGCGCGTTCCGATTCTAATATCGCTCTGAATACGCAGAACGCCTTGGTTATGGAGATGTTCATGGGCTTTGCCAATCACAGCCGTCACTTCATTCCACGGACCCTCAATTGTGGTACCAGCCGAATGGAGCACATAATGGAGACCAGACTCTCTTATAATCTTTACCACTTCCGTAACCTGGTCAGACACAGAGGTGGTGGGAACTCCAATCTGTAGACCGAGTTAGCCTCAATTCTCACTATACTCATTTTCAACTTACAGGAATAAGGCACACGTCAGCGAGACAATGAAGAGAAGTCATTTTTTATTTTTTATTTTTTATTTTTTTTTTTCCCTCCATTGCAGAAGGTCGGTTATGGACTATTTATGTCTTGTTGGGACCCGAGCAACTCCCAGCCGCAATCTCCACAGGGGATGATCCAGCATAGGCGAAGACAAGTTAGACAATTGCTGCATGACTGATTAGCGTCTAGATAGTACTTTACCGCTATTGATGCTAGCAACATTATTATGTCATCAAATCAAAACAAGAAATGACTGCCTCAACACTCAGCTAGATTGTGACGAAGATCTAAGGGTCAACAAACACTGCATCTCCAGTGGAGACTGGTTCAATGCTATTAGTATTAGTTAGGATTGTAAACAAGATTCGAGTTCTATCCTTATCCATGCAATGGATTAGTTCTCGCTTCGTTTCCAACATAATCGCCGATATGACGTGTGATAGAATAACAGAAGTTATACTAACGCTGCCGAAATTTGCTGTCTCGTACGAACGTGTTTGATGGCTTGTACAATTAGAGTATAATAGTACGCTATGCCGAAAACTCTGCCAAGCATCTGATGTAAGTGTGGTGTTATTCAACGTGCACGCTTTGTGGAGAACTATGCTTTACTTAATCGATGTCCAAAAAAAAAAAAAAAAAAAAAAAAAAAACTGACCAATGATTGTATGTAGACGGATGACTTCTAATATGCATAGATTCCAATTGTGAAATACGCATACATACTGAGGCTTGGACAGCTACTATGCATACTTTTTTTTTTCTCAAAAGAACCGGAGGTGGCCGCGCTGCTGATATATGCATACCCCCCGATTACTGCTTTAAGAAGCAATATAGCATATGCATCAATACAATTGTTATCGCCCTGTAAAACCGAGCTAGTCCGTTGACCGCTATAAAGCCTTCACAGTAATTTATTTGCGCAAATAGGTATATATTTAGTAGAAACCTGTACGAATATGTAGTTAATAAATGAAGTGAAATAATAATAATAATAATAAAATATGCATACACATGTATATGTTTCCAGCGTCTAACATCGAAGGCTAAAGGAAAACTAATTCCCTTCCGTTTCTCCACAGACAAGGCAACCTTTCTCCCGCTTCTCCGTTATATGCATTCCCTAAGAACACTGATCAGACTCAGACCACTTACGCATATGCATACACATCGCTCAATAGCTTTGCCAAAACGCCCTATATAAAGCATCTCAAATATGCCCTTCGGACGTCACTTTCCACAGAAGAAGCAAAACCGCCGTTAGCGTCTCGCAGAGCTACCCTTTTGTTTGTTTCCTTTTCAGCAAAATCTCAAGCTGCCTCAGGGAATGCGTTCCCCAAGTTCGGAAGCAAACGCATATCAGGAAAAACGGTTTTGGCAGATCAGTATCGCCCGTGCGGCTTTTTTTTTTTTTTTTTTTGCTGTTGTGTCTATCGTCCCAACTACCCGAACTGTGTGTGCCTTGTTATTTTTTTTTTTCTTTTAATCAGTGGGTGGATTTTGATCGGCGGAACATTGGGCACCACCCAGACCTTTGACAGTATCCAACATGAGCACGTCTGACCCAGAACGGACACCTCTGCTGAATGAGCGGCCGTCGATGGGGGACCGAGCACACACATCACATCTGGAGCCATCGATGGTGACTGAAGATAGGGGTCGCTACCCGGATGGGGAACAACAGCAGCACCCACAAAATAGCAGTTTTCAGACCATTGGCGTCAGCAAGACGGCCACCAAGCATTTGCGCAATCGACCGTATCAGGTGGGTGGGGCGGCGAATGCGATGCAAAATCATCATAGATTGGGCCCTCAGCGCACATCGTACACGACCCAGAAGCTCAAGCTGCTTCCAGACGAACCTCTCGACTCGGCCTCAGAGCTGTCGACCAAGGATGTGTATTCGCAGGCTGGCAGGATCACAGACGCAACGGCTAGAAAAGATGCAGAACGGCTGGGCAAGGCTCATAGGTCGGTTCTTCCCAGAGTAACTGCATATTGTACAGCCGGATCTTACAAAATGAAGGAGATGACCCGTTATTTCATGGGTCGCAAGAGCCATAACGCTCAGCCGAAACTGTTTGACGAGTGTCTGTACACTCCATATAGCTATAAGGATAGACGAGATAGTGCGGCCTCGGAGGAGCAGGACGGCGAGATGATTCAAATCGACGATGAAGGCGGGGAAATTGACGTGAGCTATGGCGGGCGAAGCGATGCCTTTCTCTTTGATTACGGAGTCGTCGTGTTGTGGGGGTTTTCAGAAACCGAAGAGAAACGGTTTTTGCGGGAACTGGCCCGGTTCGAAAGCGAAAAGCTGTCGGACGAAGACGTGCAGGTGGAGGAGTTTAATTATTATGTGACCAAGAGCTACCAGCCACGGATATACAACGACTTTATCACGCTGCGCGATAATGGCAACTACATGATCAAGTTGTCCATCTCGCATGCGATTGCTCAATCGGTGAAGATATCACTTTTCGAGGAACTGGTCGACAACACCATTGAAGATACTCAGGACTTCCCGCAGGAGGTGGCACTGACAGGGAAAATCAACATGAACCGCAAATCGATCATGATGAGCATTGGTGAGCTATTTATTCTTCGCATCAACGTGAACTTGCATGGATCTATCTTGGATTCCCCCGAACTCATGTGGTCCGAGCCCCATTTGGAGCCAATCTACCAGGCCACTCGCGGCTATCTCGAGATCAACCAACGGGTTCAGCTCCTCAACACTCGATTGGAGGTTATCTCTGATCTTCTGCAGATGCTCAAGGAGCAACTGGGACATGCTCATGAGGAGTATCTCGAGTTTATTGTCATTGTGCTTATTGCGGTTGAAATTCTCGTTGCGGTTGTTAATGTTGCTGTTGATCTTGTGGCCTCTGACAAAATCTAACCTATTTGTAGTAATGATAATATATATATATATATATATGCAGCAGTTTTGGCTTTTTTTTTTTTTTTTTTTTTTTTTTTTTTTTTTTTTTTTTTTTTTTTTTTTTTTTTTTT
>JAJLUR010000099.1:0-35625 GCA_030674225.1 Blastobotrys terrestris | reverse complement strand
CAGCTTGATAAAGTACTCAATCCCGGCCAAAACCTGTCTATCTTTGACAATTGAAGTCAATCGAAGAATCCAGTCCCATGCCTTTGCGCCCTCACTAATTCCGTCCAGTCGCTCAACAGGCAGAATGTCCTCAGGATCATGGTGCGCCAGCAACTTGATATTCCGCTCACGAGATAATGCAATTAGCCCAGGGGGCAGAGCACAACAGTCCGCTGCATTGATATGGTTGATACTAGGAATAACACCATCTACGTCTTCTAATAGCTCCTTCAGTCGATCAGTAGACAGTTCAGAAATACCGTATTCTTCGACAATTCCCGACTCAGTTCCAAGCTGGGTAAACGTCTTCCACAGCTGGGCGAGCTTATCCCGGGCAATCTCGCACACTGAGCCATCTTCTAAAACGTCCGAAAACGCAAGGTCCTGCAAGCTCAGGATGAAGTGCTTGATAATGCCATCTGGACTATGCTTTCTATATTCGTCTAATGCTTCCTTTATGTATTTTCGGGCATCTTCAACCCCCACCTCTCGGGGAAGGAACAGCTTGGCAGTTATATATGCGCTTTCCGTACCCTGTTTCTCCTGCTTCCCCTGCTTGCTCTCACACTTCTGTGTGTGTTCGAGCAAACCTGCCAGATCACTCTCTGGCTTGATCCGATGGCCCAGCACATCGCCGCTGTAGATGATCTTGCTTCTCATTACTGGTTGATTGTCTGCTGGAGCCCGTTACGGCCTTTGCACCGCGCAAAATTTCCTCCCAATACTAGATGTTGTTGACGTTCCAGCAGACAGTGCACGCAAGGAAGACCCCGGGTAGCCTCCGGAGACTTGATTTTTTTTTTTTTTTTTTTTTTTAAAAAAAAAAGCGCAGCGAGGCCAGTGTGTTGCTTTTCGGGGAAAGAAAATTGCCCACGGGTCTATGTACGGGGCCCAGTGGGTGTATATAATCGATCCCGCGAAAATTGATTCGGAATATTCATGATTGCACAGTGCAAGCAGATTCAATCCTCACTCCTGTTTCCGATATACAATATGTGGATTTCCACCAGGTTGAAGTAGGGCAATGGACGAAATGAAAGACGTTCTTTGTTGTTTTTTTTTACCCATTTCACAAGAAGCTAATATTGGAGAGAGTGGTTCGGCCGAACCTGCTGCCGGCTTGGACAAATTTCTAGTAACTATTAAGAAGGGAGGATCATATTTAGCCTAATTTAGTTCCGGTGTTTAGAAACGGGTGTACTAATGTCTTCGGAACGATAACGTTGACGTTTACGCGCTAGTGATACCGTTTAAGCCGCATTACCCCTGAGCAACCGTTGACAGAGGTGATCAGCATTGTTTGGACGATCTTTAGAGCTAATTAGTCTATCCAGCCCTCAACCGCGTTGGGATGAGAATACGCACAAACTACAATTGAAACGGAACTGGCCAGTGATATTTCTGCTAACATTGTTGGTAACAGTATATTATCTTTCATGCTCCAGCATGTGCCTAGGAGGGAGGAGGCGTTGTTTTTTTGTAGGCTAACATAGAACCACCTTTTTTTTTTTTTTTTTGTCTTTTCATCGGAGGCAATTGTTCTGTTTATGATTTACTAAAAATCAGTCACCTCAAAAGGGATTTCCGAACATGGCCTTTGATTTTTTTTTATATATATATAGCGCTGGTGACAGCCCTCGGAGTTGCCGATACCCTATAATCGGATTGTGCATAATAAGGGTTGTTCCGTCAGATACTGATACGAAGCTAAAGGCTGGGAACGTTAATTAGACGACATGAATAGTGTTCTATGAAACTAACTGACTTCCTACAAAATCGGGTGCTGGATACCAACAACGGGTTCCGTGCGTTCAATTATGTTTTGCGGCTGTAATTTCCCTTTCTAGCGCGTTATTTGAATGTGTGTATCTCGCTGCAAAGCTGTCCACTGGTAACTATACCACGCGCCCCCAAGGTTAATATGCATATCGTATATGACAATATCATATTATCCGGAACCCGTTGTTTAATCCGGGGCCCAGGCTCAAATGCCGGTTGCCGTGACAACTCACCCGTTCAGACACGGCTGATATGCCTCTTGTATGCGCGCACATAGCTCTCTATGGTAAGTGCGCCCAGATCGATCGCAATAGAAACCGCTTACTCACACATTCAAAAGCTGTGCAGTCTGTGTAACGGTAGAATAACTGTGAACAAAAAGAAACAAAAAAAAAAAAATGGCACCACCACTATTTATGGGCGGAGTCTCATAGCTGCACGGCTTCCCGTTTGGGCAAAAATTTCATCGTTAATAGTCACGTTTGGGTCACGTGCCCAGAAAATGGAGTGAATCGGGAAAGTGGGAAACCAGCCGGTCAGGCCCGGGGTTGGCGATCAGGTGGACAAAGAGCACAGCGGACGGAATAGGCGAAGAATATAGCGTATAAGGTGCTTTGTGATCGGTAAAGTAATTTTTTTTTTTTTTTTTTTTTTTTTTGAAACAATAGCTTGTATAAAAGGACGTGAGTTTCTCCTTTGAAAAAATAATAAATAAAAAAAAGGATAACCTTTTAAAAACGAAGTGTAATAAATTGTTGGAGATTAAGAATACCAACCACATCGCTGCTGCGGCTGGAGGAAGTGAGCTCAAGATAGACAGAACAGGACTCCGCAATTTTTTTTTTCCCCTTCAAACTACGCCAACAATATATATATACACACCCACACACAAACACACAGACATACCCACGCTCGCGCAGAGTATTATTCGTAATAGATGGACGAGCATATGCATGAGACAGTAGAGGGGGGTAGCGCAGCGTCGCCTCCTACTCCAGCTCCTTCGCCGATTCCCATGGTGCGTTTGCTGCATCACCAACACAGCTCATCGCATCTGAGATCGTCATCATCCTCCTCATCAGTGACAGCGGACTTCAGTAAAAATCCGTTTGGTGGCGTGCTGCCATTGACCGGTGAAGCGCTATTCGACAGCACAAAGGACTCGTTCAAGATTCTGAGTCCCGAAGAGCGGGTCGCATTTATACAGAAGCTCCTTTCCGGATGTCGTAGAGACGTTATTGCGGAGGTGCAGGAATTTGTCGAGCCGCTGTTGAAACGAGACCCGTTTGCAATCCTACCAAACGAAATATCGCTCAGAATCTTATCGTACATTGATGACCCGCAGACATTGGCCCGTGCGACCCAGGTTTCGCGGCTGTGGTATCTGATCTTATCGGATGATCTGACCTGGAAGGAATTGTGCAAAAGCCACCATTTCAGACGGCTCTCTGCAGCCATGAACTTCAGTCACAACTCCAGACTGCGGAGCCGGCTGTCCAGCGCAATCGGACTAGGAAGTGGCAATGATGGTAGTGGGGTCGATGACAGTGGCGATTTGGCAGAGGCCATATACGATCCAGAGGCTACCCGGCAACCAGTAGCCCGCTCTTACAGATCGCATTTCAAACAGCAATATCTCCTCAATTCTGCATGGCGCGATGGAGGACGTCTGGCCGCACGCTATGCAATTGCATCCCCGGGCGGCGTGGTCACGTGCTTGTTGATGATGGGCAAGTATATTGTGATTGCATTGGATAATTCAAAGATCTTTGTCTTCAGAGAAGACGGAAAGATGATTCGGTCCTTATTCGGCCATGTCATGGGCGTTTGGGCATTGACGCTCCAAGGGGACACGTTAGTTTCCGGTGGATGTGATCGCGACGTCCGAGTATGGGATCTCAAGACTGGATCGTGCACACAGATCCTGAGGGGCCACTCCTCCACCGTCCGATGCTTACAAATGGGTCGTGAAAACATTGCAATTTCTGGTTCACGTGACCACACTTTGAGGGTATGGGACATTTCCACTGGAGAATGTCTGCAAACGCTCCAGGGCCACACATCGTCGGTGCGCTGTCTGGAAGTCGTTGACGACATCTGTGTCTCCGGTTCGTATGATTTCACTGCGAAGATATGGAGGGTTTCCGATGGAACGTGCTTACACACCCTAGCCGGCCATTTCTCGCAAATCTACTGTCTTGCATTTGATGGTAAGCGGGTTGCTACGGGTTCGCTGGACGCATCTGTAAGAATCTGGGATGTGGAGACGGGTAGCTGTCTTTCCGTTCTTCAGGGCCACACGTCCTTGGTGGGCCAGATTCAACTGCGCAATGAAATTCTTGTCACCGGAGGCTCGGACGGGGCTGTAAGAGTATGGGACCTTAACACCTATGAATGCATTCAAAGATTAGCGGCACACGACAATTCTGTGACCACCCTGCAATTCGACGACGCGCGAATAGTCTCTGGAGGCTCTGACGGCCGAGTACGTGTGTGGGAACTGGCCACAGGCAAGCATATCCGGGACCTATCCTGCAAGTTTGATGCTGTGTGGAGAGTAGGGTTCCGAGACGATAAAATTGTCATTTTAGCATCTAAAAACAATCGCGTTTATCTGGAGCTCATAAGCTTCATGCCACCGCGAGACCTGATTGAAGACGATAACCCGAACGCGATTTTCGGGAATGATTATACCCCAGCTATGAACCAGGGCCAACAACGTTCCAGCAGCAGTGGCAGCGAGGAAGAGGTGATTGACCCGAAATCAATCCCAGATCCGGGCGAGAAAATGGATCTGACTATTTAACTGTAACCTAATAAATCTAACGTCAATATATACCGACTTTATAGGTTGTCTTAAAAAAAAAACTCATTTCTAGAAAAGAAGGCGACCCGCAGGGGGGAATACTTGGGCCCCTCCACAGCTCGCTTCGCAGAGTACAAAAAAAAAAAAAAAAAAAAAAAAAAAAAAAAAAGGAGGCAACAACAAGCAACAAAAAATAACTTAAATATCCTGGGAAGGAGGTTCTGGAACAGCGTCTGATTCTGACATTGGCACATCAGGCACTTCGGGAACTTCTGCTGGATCCTCGACATCGCTGTGATGCTCATTCACATTACTATTACCGTCGTCTTTTGCTGTATCTTCTTCTTTAATATCCTCATTAACATGCAGATTAATATCATCCAAGGTGCGACCACGTTCCTGCTCCAGTTTCCTCAACACTCTCTCCGCCCTCTTACGCTCCTTTTGCTCACTAACCGAGGGGTTGGGTGAGCTGTAGGCCGCCATTTCACGCACATAACGTTCCTTATCATCTTCATATTTTTCATAAAACCTCTTTCGATCCTCCTCGCTGAGCTCTTTCCACGCATCAGCCATAGCGCGGGTGAGATCAAATGACTCTCCAGGCTGGTTTTTTTCAAGCTGCGACTTAACCCGCTCCTTCTCTAGGTCACAAAAGATAATATACGCGTTCTGGGGTCTCTTGGGCAGATTAGGGTCCCGAGGAGCGCTGTTCCGTTTGGTCTTTTTTGCCGCGGGTTCCGCAGACTCGACAGAGGCCTTGTTGTCGTCCGATTGAGCAGTTGGCGAGTGCTGTCGTTTAGGCGTGCTCGGTGGAGAAGGCGTACCGTCCGAGTCGTCCACCTGCAACGAAGTCTTGTCTTCAAGCTTTTCCAGGATCAGAGCCCGTTCTATTCGAAGTCGCTGGATCGCCCGCTTTGTTCTCGATATGGATAATGCGGTGCTTTCGTTGTGGTCCTCTATCTCGCGGATTCTACGCTTCAGGTCCTTGCACTTTTGGCGATACTTGGTCTCTTCGGTCTCTGGTAAAACTGGCGCTGCATTTGCTGCTCCAGCGCCTGTGGAGGGCTGATTGGCCCGTTTGGGCGTGATGGCCTTCATTTAATGATGTGTTGTTTGGAAAGGGAGAAAAAAAAAATTGTGTTGTGTCCTTCGAAAACCTTGTTCACTCGACTCCTCTCACAACAACAGACCTTACTAACTGAACTCGCCGCCATCCTCCCTCCTCCACTCTTCACCGCATTATTATATCGACCGCAAAGCGAAACACTGCAAACAAAAGTCGGAGGCGGGTTCCCGGTGCCTACTTCGCCGACACCATCCACACATCGATATCCCGCGCTTGTGTAGCTCAAAAATAATAATAATAATAACAATAGTAATACAAAAAAAAAGGGCCTATTATCGCAATATTCTCTGAATTTTAGCGTTTTTAACTGCCGTAGATACACACCACAGTAAAGCTAATTGAAGTCAATAATATATATGATATATTGCGTTACTTATTTATTTTTCGCAATGGGGGAGTGTGCTCGTTACAATTGGGCATCCTTGAACAAGTTGGATCCTTTGAAAATAAATTCATTGCGTTCCTTAGATTGGACCTTGGCCAACATCTCCTTGGTGATGTGGTGGCATTCAATAGCAGGGTTGTAACCCAAACGAGCTCTACCGTCGTTGGTTTCCTTGTTGTCAGCTGGGGCAACGGAGCCGTCTGGACGCTTGTAGATACCAACAACAACAGCACCACCCAAGCCGAGGTTGTGTTGAAGACAATATCTGGTGTTTGGAACGGATCGGTTGTTAGCCCATCCTCTCAGATGCCAGACCAATTCTGCGCATTGGGCCAAACCGGTGGCACCCAATGGGTGGCCCTTGGAGATCAGACCTCCAGATGGGTTGATGACGTATTTGCCTCCAACGGTGTGATCGCCTCTATCGACAAATTCACAAGCCTTGCCCGGCTCACACAAGCCCAATGCATCGATAGTGACCAATTCGTTTGGTGCAAAGCAGTCGTGGACCTCAACCACTTGGACATCATTTGGCGTGATCCCAGCTTGCTTGAACGCAGCTTCAGCAGCTCGCTTGGACATTCCGTGGCCCACCAAGTCAATCGGAGATGTGCTGAAGGCATTTGGAATGTCAGTAGACATGTGCTGTCCAGCAATTTCAATCGCTTGGTTTTGCAAATGTGGGTGGGACTTGAGGAACTTTTCAGAGACAATGACAGCGGATGCAGCTCCATCAGAGGTTGGGCAGCATTGAAGCTTGGTGATCGGTCCGTGCAAAGCAGTGGAGTTCTTGATCTCGTCCAATGTGTAGATCGTTCTGAACTGAGAGTATGGGTTCTTTGCAGAGTGTCTGTGATTCGCTTCGGCGATCTTGGCCATGGTATCATATGAGCCATTGTTCTGGTCGCAGTATTCGATACCGGCGTTGCCAAACAATTGGCAGTTCCTTGGGCCCTTGTGGCCAGGTCGGGTCTCGTTCATCATTCGGGTGATCTGGCCAGTTGGAAGAGTTCTGTCTGACCATTTGGAGCCCAATGAACCTCGTTCCATCTTTTCAAACCCCACACAGAGGACGCAATCAAGAACACCTGCAGCGACCAGAGTTCGAGCTTGATAGATCGCAGTGGACCCAGTACAGCAGTTGTTGTTGACATTGACAATTGGGATTCCGGTCATACCGAGTTGGTACAAGGTTCTTTGACCTGAACACGAGTCTCCGTAGCAATAAGCAGCGAAAGCCTGTTCAACGTCGTCGTAAGTAAGACCAGCATCCGTAAGTGCCTTGACCGCAGCTTCAAGGCCCATATCCTCATATGGGACCAAGCCTCTTGGCTTGACGAATTCGGTCATACCAACACCAGCGACATATACTTTGGACATTCTTTTTCTTTTTTTTTTGTTTTCCTTGCGATTTACTTGAACTTAAGTGGGTTCTTCGGCAGGTTCTTTTCCAGGATTCTTTGGATTTTTTATAATGTTGTTGTCTGAACCTCGGAACCACCACTTTTCCCCGCATTCGGTCCAGCCTACACGTCGGCATGTCGGGCTCCGACGTGGGGAGCTACTGCCGAGCGAGCCATGCATTATTTGAAGTCTGCGTAGCTAAGACAAGGACCCTTTTTGTGTGTATACAGGGTGTAGCATCCTGCAGCTGGATTTGGTCTATAGCAATTTAAGTTTTTTTTTACCCTTTTTTGAGGAATGCCTCAGTATATTTGCATCGATTGATTCCACTTCGAAATAGTGTTATCGAGTTTACGAGTATGCATATCAACATTATATAACTACGTGTTGTGCTATGCATATAAAGTCAAACATATGTATGCATAGCGTTGCCAATGCCTAATTGTGTGCTTAGCTATAGCTAGCTATGCTTTTACCTATGCATATTGTCAGCTGTTACGGCAAAAGGTCATACATGCATACATATATATATAACAACGTGAGGTGAAGAAGCAGAAACTGCAAAGGTGAAATGCATATAGATAAACCTCAGTCAGACGGTTTGCATGCTCATAATATTACAGTCGCGGCTTATTGAGATTGCTTTTTTTCATTCGTCTTGTAAGAAACAGACAAAAAACCTATGGAACAGGTTAATCGACAAAGTCTTCTTTTGCTGGGGATAATCTTTGTTAAAGGCTCCACAGTAAAGCCAACGGATGGCACATTTTCGGGCCCGTGAAGTTCGAGCTGAACCACAAAGGTGAAAAATGTGCCCACTCATTTAGCCCGAAAACAGTGAACAGTTATATGCATCTCTGTGCGCACGATGCTTTCTTTATAATAGCAAAAATATGTTCATGTTTTCCGTCTTCTAGAAAGCCACAATTGTGATCACCGCTGATGATCATACCTCAATAATTTTGGAACGATAGTGAACGCCACTCCCGCTACTTGCACCGCCACACTATATTCCAAAAGCTAGCAGTGCTTGTGACAGTCATGATGATCTGATGAATCGGTATTCTTTTTCATGACAATTCCTCAGGATGATATTAACTCTTAAAAACCAGCCAGAGACACCAACAGTCTAATTGAATAACATGAAAACCAACAAAGGAGTCATACCAGTATTTTCTATTAAAAAAAAAAAAAAAAGTACCCGGGAAATTTGGGAATCAGGGTAACAGACTTAAGTGATGATTGGACGCCCTTTTTTTTTTTTTTTTTTTTTTTTTTTTTTTTTTTTTTTGCACCGCGCCGCGCTATCGGAGAATTTTTCATATTTAAGTCTGCGGAAACCTCTGAAAATTTTTTTTTCTTTTGGAGTACTCATCTACTCTCTTTTGACCAAAAGTTTTTTTTTCTTGCCTTTTCTCTAACCTTTTATCAATGCCTGCTACCAAAATCGAAGACCCATCCAAGGCCATGGAAGTTCTTAAGGAGTACTCCAAGCTTGATGGATTAAGCGTCTATGAACTCATGGACTCCGTCAACAGGGGAGGTCTGACCTACAATGACTTCTTGATTCTTCCAGGAAAGATTGATTTCCCCTCTAGTGATGTCAGTTTGGAAACCAAATTGACTAGAAATATCACTTTGAAGGCGCCTCTTTTGTCTTCGCCTATGGACTCTGTCACTGAATCCGAGATGGCTATTCATATGGCCTTGCTCGGTGGTGTAGGTATCATTCACCACAACTGTTCAGCCGATGAACAAGCCGAAATGGTTAGAAAGGTTAAGAAGTATGAAAACGGATTCATTTCTGATCCTGTTGTCGTTGCTCCAACTCGAACTGTCGGCGAGATCAAGGAACTCAAAGAATCCTTGGGATTTGCTGGTTTCCCAGTTACTGGTAAGTTTTTCTTCATTTGTTTTCTTGCTGCGTCTGCATTTTAATAAAATGATGCTACAAAATCTTGATAATTAACTTTCGTTCTTCCGTATCAGGCCTAACGGCCCTGGGGAAAAAAAGAGTTATTTCTGATTTTTTTTATTGCAGACGCAGTTCTTTATTGGGACAATTTCTTTGCTAATCAAAATAATTATAGAAAGTGGACAAATGCCAGGCAAATTGTTGGGTATTGTCACTTCCCGTGATATTCAATTCCACGACGATGATTCCACTCCAGTTTCTGAGATCATGACTACTGAGCTCATCACTTTGACCGGTAAGGTTGATTTGAGCACTGCCAACGAGGTCTTGAGAAAATCCAAGAAGGGTAAGCTTCCAATCATTGATGGCGAAGGCAACCTTGTTGCTCTTTTGTCTAGAACTGATTTGAAGAAGAACCACAATTATCCTCACGCATCCAAGTCGCCAGTCTCTAAACAATTGATTTGTGGCGCGGCCATCGGGACTAGACCAGATGACAAGGAAAGATTGACTAAGCTTGTTAAGGCGGGATTGGATGTCGTTATTATCGATTCGTCTCAAGGCAACTCTATCTTCCAAATTGATATGATCCAATGGATTAAGAAGACCCATCCTGAGGTTGACGTTATTGCTGGCAATGTTGTTACTAGAGAACAGGCTGCCAGCCTTATTCAAGCTGGCGCTGATGGTCTTCGTATCGGCATGGGCTCTGGTTCCATTTGCATCACCCAAGAGGTTATGGCTGTGGGTAGACCACAAGGTACAGCTGTTTTCAACGTGACTCAATTTGCTAACAGATTCGGTGTTCCCTGTATCGCCGATGGTGGTATTCAAAACATTGGTCACATAACCAAGGCCCTTGCCCTTGGTGCTTCTACAGTTATGATGGGTGGATTGCTTGCTGGCACTACCGAATCTCCAGGTTCCTATTTCTACAGAGATGGTCAACGTCTTAAGGCCTACAGAGGTATGGGCTCTATCGAGGCGATGGAGAAAACTGGTAAGAACGACAATGCTGCCACCTCTCGTTATTTTTCTGAAACAGATTCCGTCCTTGTTGCTCAGGGTGTCAGCGGTAATGTTGTCGATCGTGGTTCTATCACCAAGTTTGTTCCATATTTGACTTCCGGTCTTCAACACGGGTTACAAGATATGGGATTGAGATCGTTGACTGATCTCAGGGAAAAAGTCGACAACTCTACTGTTAGATTTGAATATCGAAGTCCATCCTCTCAATTGGAAGGTGGTGTCCACTCTCTTCATTCTTATGAGAAGAGATTGCACAATTAGAGGCAATTATATATGTAGTTTTATCGTTGTGTATCAAAATTTCTGGGCTGTATATTTATTTTTTGACAATATATCTATTTAATAATGATGCTGAACTACGGAACGGACTGACCGCAAGGATAGAGAAGCATATCTAGCGAGTAATATCAGGATGATAGTCCAGTATACGAGAAAGAATCATATTATACCTCGTGTTGCTGATAATGCTTTCAATTGACTGAAAACATCTATCTTCGGATAGCAGCCGGTTCAAACAAATAAAGATTGCGGGTTAGGTTTTGTCTGCTTTTTTTTCTCGGTGGTTCGGACCGGGGTGACAGCCGCAGGAGACTGTGAGAAAAGATTCGCGTTGTGCGTATGTGGGAACCCCAAATACAAATTGTTCCATTTTCCTCCTTATCGTTTGTAACATTGCCACATTCATCCTTACCAACGTCATGACGGATAATTATCCAGTACCACCCCCGCGATACTCGGAACCGAGGATTGAAACAGAGGAGGCCTCTAGCCCGTTGTTAGGCCGTGGAGAAACGCCACGATCAGATACTGACCAACAACAGGCCCCGGTTCAGCCGGGAGAGGGAGGACGACCAAGAAATGAAGGAGATCACGTGCATGACGACTTCAAATACGCAGATAAGGTGGCAGATTGCACTTTACCGATTAGGCAGGCTTTCGTGCGCAAGGTATATTCCATTTTGACTGTGCAGTTATTAGTCACTGTTGCAACTGGTGCAATTATCACAACGAACCCCAACATTCGAAATTGGGCTTTATCGCACATATGGACGTTCTATGTTTCGTTATTTGGAGCCATGGGCTTTATGATTGGCGCATTTATTAAGCAGCGGTCTTACCCGGCTAATTTAATTTTCCTTGGTGCGTTTACACTGTTGGAATCTTATGCCGTAGGTACAGTGTCCTCGCTGTATGACACCAAAATTGTTTTGCAAGCTGTGGGATTGACTTTTATTATATTTGTTGGGGTTAGTTTATTTGCCATTCAAACAAAGTATGATTTGACTGGATGGGCAGGGTATTTGAACATGGCATTGTGGGGACTAATTGGGTTTGGCTTAGTGGCAATTTTCTTCCCGTTCAGTTCTAAGATTGAGCTTCTCTACTCGTCTATTGGAGCCGTTGTGTTCACGGGATATATTCTGGTGGATACACAATTAATCATGAAAAAACTGCACCCCGAAGATGAAATTGCTGCTGCAGTTTCTCTTTACTTGGATATCATCAATCTGTTCTTGAATATCCTTCGTATTCTCAACGAGATACAGAATGATAATTAGGATTTTATTTATATATATAAATGGAAGTGTTATATTATTGGTACCAGTTCTGGCCGTGACGAGAGTACGAGGAAGCTTTTATTCTGCTCAACTCATCCGAAATAGAGTGCGTTGTAGTACGGAAAACAAATTCAAGCCTCACAAAATGCGGCTGAACAAACGTAGCGGAAAACCGATCACCGATATGCCGATAGACTTTTTTTTTTTTTTTTTTTCAAAGCTTTTTCTGGAAGATAACGAAGATAAAAAAAATTGAAAATATCCACAATGGGTAAAGTGCCTAAAACCGGCACTGAGTCCGAGACGAGGGAACATAGGGTGAGTACAAAATTGGCAGGAGAATCAATGGCTAACGCAAATTAAGTTTATTTCCTTCAGAGAAAAAGTCGACTCCATTAAGATTGATCCGGTTCGAAGAACTCGGAAAAAAGTTACTGATGATTCGGAACAGACCTCTTATTTTATTACAGCATTTACCAATTGGGCTGAATTAAACATTTCCGCTCATTTCTCGGATTTTGTAGAAGAATGTGCACCATATTGTCAATCATTTCCGCAGGTGCTGTACCATAAGAACCAGATTATGGAATTACTGAAGAAATACATCGAACTCGAAGACGCACATTCGTTGGAGTCTTTATTAGAGTAGGTTTCGGTTTATCAACTGGTATTATAGCACGAAAGCTAACGTTTCCCCCTTTTTAGTCTCCTGACACATTTTGCTCATGACCTTGGCCCAGATTTTGAACCCTTTTTTCATGACAGTTTGGTCCTCTTGGTAAAGTTGAGCTCAAATGAAAACATTTCAATTGTCGAATGGACTTTCAACTGTTTTGCATATTTATTCAAATACCTCTCTAGATTGCTGACCTCTGATTTGAAGCCTACCTACAATGCGCTGTCAACTCTCCTGGGGAAAATCCCACAAAAGAAGCATGTTACAAGATTTGCGGCTGAGTCATTGTCGTTTTTGCTTAGAAAGTGCACGGGAGAATCACTTACTGATATCGTAAATCATATCGTGTTGGACGTTATGACTGCGCATAATGCACAATTCTTCCGGGCATGTGTTGATTTGTTCACCAACTCAATGACCAGTTCAGGTAATAGTCTTCATTCGCGGACTCCTTCAATTATCAAGACTTTGCTGCAATCCTGCTCTTTGCAAGAGGATAATATATTCTATTCTTCGGAATTTGTTAGTGGGGTCGTCGCTTCGTTACTTCATCATACACGATCTGAAACCTCAGTTGCCTTGTACGAACCATTACTAGAATTCATCGATCTTAATTACAAGGAATCTACTTATATGTGCTCCAGTGTGATGTTTGTTCTGGCAGGACTTCGGCAGGGTAGTAGAGTTAATGATTGGGATGCCATTTATTTGCGAGGTGTTAAATTATTAGAATCTATGAACGCCAAAGAACAGGAGGATGCGGCCATCAAGTTGTCTATGAATATGTCTATTTCGATCTTGCAAAATGCAGATTTCAAATCGTCTTCCATGCAACATCGTAAGTTGCTTGATCGAGCATATGCGCTCTACGGACGCCGTTATTTCTTATCCTTTTGCGATTCCCTGATGCAGCAATGTCAGAAAGCTTTCAAGGAATTTATGAGAAGTTACCTGGACAAATATTTGAAAACGCACTGGGAGAACAACGAGTATTCCATTGTATTATTCCTAAGTCACGCAAGTAAATGTGGTATGATTGTTGACGGAAATATCGCGTTCTCGGCTCCGTTGAGTATAGAGTCTTCATCATCATTTTGTTCTGCAGTTACAGCTAAGACTACAAGCATATCTAAAGAGAAGACTTTGACAATTTCTACGATGTTGGACTTGTGGTCTAATCTTGAACTATACACGACAGTTATTTCAACGAAGTGGATCAAACATCTTCTTCCGACATTAATCAAGTTATTACGTCGAAGTACCAATACGACAGACAAAAATTTTGAGCGATTGAGAAGCGCCGTGTTGGGTCGAGTGCTCCACCTGACAGCGACTTCTCGTGGCGTGGACGAGTTAACGGATCTTGTCTCAGACTTTCTTGACGACATCAAACACAATAAAGAGTCAAAAACCTTCTTACAGGCATATCTGGATGTATTGTATCGGTTGAAAAAGTAAGTCTCAATCAGGATCTCTTTTAAGATAAAAATACTAACATTGAATTTAGAGAGAAACAAGTGCTTTCCAAAGATGTCACTGAAAACATCATCGATAACTTGAAAGACGGTGTTAGGTCCCCTTCATCTGATATCAGAAGTTTGACGTTAAGAATTTCGTGTGTACTTTATGAGCTCAGTGATATTGAAGTTCCCAGGGTGATTTTAACATGTGAGCTTATTGGGCAAATACCTTTGGATGTTTCCAATTCTAGGAACCTTGCACTACACATTAGGAATATCGGAATGCAATTCAACGCTACTGGAACGTCGTTCATCGCAGACAAACTGGTTCCCAGATACTTGTTCGGATTGCTTACTGTTAGGTTTAAGCCGATATGGGATGCCGTCTTTGAATCCGTTGAAAAGATCTCTTCAAAATCTGCAGATGATATCTGGGAGCTTTCATGGATATGGCTCGCCTATTCAACCGAACCTGAAGAGTTTAGTCTTTTTTCCGAAATCGAAGATTTTCCAAATACCACAAACGAGTTTGAAATGGCGACTACAGTTAGATGTACAAATTTGAACCATGTTTCTGATACCACGTCCATTACCATTCCACAGTATGCTCGATCTCTGGACCGATTCAGCGTCGAAACTGCAGAAGACCTTGAGCCTGCAGAGCTTCCGCCGTACGTTCGCACAAAAACTCTCGAATTGTTGCTAAAGGTACCAAGAATTGCAGAGCAACACGCGAAATTACTTGTTCCTTATTTGTTGCGGGATGATGACGACGATGAAGAGGACGATAAAGCAGTGCTCTCTTCTACATGGACGCAGAGTGATAGAATTGCATTATTAGATATCTTTAGCCATTTCACCAATGCGAAGTCGCTATACCGCGCTGAAGATATCTATAATAGGTACCTATACCTTCTCGGAAGCAGGGTTACTAAAATTCAACAAAAAGCGTTGAGTTGTATTTTCACGTTCAAAGACCCGCAAGTTAGAAAATATCGTGATAATTTGACCAACCTTTTGGACGATACTCAGTTCAAAGATGAACTAACAAACTTTGTTCGTCGTTCCGGTGAGGATGAAGGTACTATTCATGAAGAGGATCGTGGGGCAATCTTACCATTGGTCATGAGGATTCTCTTTGGAAGAGCTCAAGTTGCCAAAACTGGCGGTGTGAAACAAAGCAGACGTTTCGCTGTTATCAACTCGTTGAATAACGTTGAGCCAGAATTTATTCGACTCTTTGTACAGCTGACTTCTGAAACTTTAGAATGCAAAAACTTACTGGTCAGGGAAAATGGTTCCTTTTCTTTAGACTTGACTCATAACTGTCTTAAAAAAGACGAAAAATTTGTTCGAAGGGAACATGGATTCATGACAATGTTGGAGGACCTATTGAAGCAGTTGCGTGGAAAGATTCAAGTTGCTTACGATGAAATTATGGAGCCGTTGATATTTTCGCTTTACCACTCTCAGTCTTTCGATATTTCCCAAAACGAGGAATTCAACATTACTAGTCGGAATGTAAAAGGAGTTAGGAACATTGGGTTGAAGTGTTTGGATATGCTGTTCCAACATTTTAGTAATGTTGACTGGAAAAGATATTTTGGTATTATTTACGATAACTTCATCTCCCCAAAGCTTACAAACTTTGGTCCGGACAATCTTGGTCAAACATCTGGCCTTATGAAATTGATGTCAACCTTAACTACTAGCGGGGAGCTTGTCGATTTATTCTGCTGGGACCAATTTTCAATTCCAAGAGCACTCTTCGATTGTGTGAATTATGATAGCGTCAAGGACTCTGTAGTCGAACTGGTCATCAGAACAATGGATAATATCACTGATATTGACCCGATTATTCAGCTTCGCTCAGACCTGATCCAGGTATGCGCTCCGATATTACTTGGTAGACTTGCGTTCTTATTTGACCGGGACAGCGATAACAAACTCATGGAAATGGAATCTAACATTCTTGTGAAACTTTTGCCAGAATCAGAAGTGAATGAGGAAGTACGCGAGCAGTTAGTGTCTGTTTCAATAAAGGCACTAGACAAAAGCACAAACCAGATTCGGATTCCAGTGAAGGCAACCGTTTTACAGGCGCTCACTGGACTCTTGGATGAAAGGTCAACAGAATCAGAAATTTTGACTATTTACTCCAAGTTATCGAAGCTGTTTAAACAGTTTAGCGATCGCATGGTGCGAACCAATTTGGCGGCCCTCTATAACGCCTTTGGGGAAAGAACAGATAAGCTTTCACGAGTTGGCAAGCTTGTTACGGAGTTGAATTCATTTTCAAAAAAGAGGTTAGGATTGCCGGATTTCGAGCGAAGACTTGCAGCATTCAGTGAGATTAATGAAACTATTTATTCGTCTCTTTCACCGTTGGAATGGAGGGTAATTTTGTACAATATGCTATTTTTCATCAAGGATCCAGAAGAATTAGCTTTGCGAACTGGTGCGACATATACCTTAAAAAGATTCATTGACTGTATCTCCCTGCAACCAGATCAAAAATCCGCTGATCCTTATGTGGAATTGCTTGAAGAAATACTCCTTCCAGCAGTAAAAATTGGGCTCCGTGACAGTACTGAATTGTTCAGATTCGAATTTATCGAAATTTTAGGACATCTAATCAAATCTTGTCAATGGTATCATGGTTTGGATGACATGAAGTGTTTGCTTTTTGATGGCGACGAAGAGGCAAACTTTTTCAACAACGTTGGTCATATACAATTTCATCGTCGTCAAAGGACTGTTAGGCGTGTGGGTAAGTTCGCAATTGAGCTTAAACTAAAGGATGCCTCTATCGCACATTATTTACTGCCTATTATTGAACACTACGTTGCAGATACTAGTGGAGAAGCCCATAACCTTTCAACAGAGTCAATCAAGGTTATTGGAATTCTGGCTCGCCATTTAAGCTGGAATCAGTATCGTGCGATTACCAAGAGGTATGTTAGTTACGTGAACACCCGAAAGGAAACCATAAAAATTAACATCAAACTCATCGACGCTGTCGCCGATGCTTTATCAGAACCTGTTGTTGACGGAGAAGCGGATATCCAAATGACTGAGATATCCCCAGTGGGTGTGAAACTGGCAGATAATCTTCCCACTAATGATAAGCTTAGTACATTTATCACTGAAGACGTCGTGCCAACGATGCAAGGTGTGCTGAGTTCTAGGAAGGGCGAAGCAGAAGAAACGTTGACGGAGAGGATCCCATTGGCAATTCCCATTGTCAAGTTCATTAAGTGTTTACCAGAGGACTTGATTGGCCTTCGATTGCCTGGTGTTTTAACTGGATTTTGTCAAATACTCCGCGCAAAGTCACAAGAACTGAGGGATATGATTCGTAAAAGCCTGGGTACAATTGGTCGCATTTTGGGTGCCAAATACTTTGTTTTCATTGTCAAAGAACTGAGAGGAGCACTTCGAAGAGGAACCCAATTGCATATCTTAGGATATACTGTCCACTCGCTTCTCACTGATATGAAAGACGTTTTGAAACATGGTGATTTGGACGATTCTGTTTCCATGATCAGTGAGGTTATGATGGAGGATATCTTCGGAGTGACAGGTACAGAAAAGGAAGAAGAAGAATTCAAGACGCAGATGAAAGAAGTGAAGCATGGAAAGAGCTATGATAATGGTAATCTCCTTGCAAGCAATGTGTCGCTGGAGAAATTCGGTAGCATAATTGAACCGATCAAGTCTATCTTGCTATATGAGAAGCTCACAGCCAGAATTGAAGCAAAGATTGAGGAGCTGTTGTCTCGTATTGCTGAAGGACTCTATCATAACGAAGACGTAGTAGACCAAAGGGTTCTGAAGATGTGTCACGAACTATTCCGAATGATTGAAAATGTCGTAACCAAGGAACAAGAAATAAGGAAAAACAAAGCGGAAACCAACTTCAAGGACGAACACAAAAAAGAGATTGAACACCAGTATACAGTAACTTTGGATTCGAGGCATTGGGATGAGAAGAGAACGGAATTATACATTCAAAACTTGCACATCCTAAAACGATTTGTGATGGATGCATTGAGGCGTGTATTTGGTAGGAATGAAAGTTTGCTCACAGTCGATAACGTGATGGGGTTTATTCCGCTTGTTGAAACTGGATTGACGGATAATTATGAAGATGTTCAAATTGCCTCGTTGAGGTTGCTCACATTGATGTTCAAGTTGAAGCTTCCAAACATGGATGAGAAATACAAGACCTATGGGAGACAGACATTGAATTTGATCAAAGGCTGCTCAGAGACCAATACTGAAGTTTGCCAAGCTAGTTTGAGAATGCTTTCCACTCTTATCCGACAGAAAGAAGGATTCAAGATGAAGGACAGTGCATTGGCATATCTTTTGCAAAGGATCAAACCTGACCTTGAGGAGCCCAACAAGCAAGGTATCACTTTTACGTTCATTAAGGCAGTGTTGTCTCGAAAGATTGTTATGACCGAAGTTTATGATGTAATGGATAGGATTTCACAAGTCATGGTCACGAGTCAGTCTGGTGTTATCCGAGATGCTTGTAGAAGTGCATATTTCCAGTTTATCACTGAATACCCTCAAGGCCAAGGAAGGCTGAACAAGCAGCTACAATTTTTGGTCAGCAATTTGAACTACAGCGCTACTAGTGGTCGTTTATCTGTTATGGAAATGATACATATTTTTGTCACCAAAGTTAACAGTGAGAAAATTGAAGAATTTCATAGCATGTTCTTTGCTGCGTTGGTTTTAGTCATTGTCAAGGATTCAGATACGGAATGTCGCAAAACTGCAGCATTGATTATTGGAGAGATTTTGCGGCAGGCCAGGGAATTTCAAAGAAAGAAGATCGAGGGTTATCTGACAAAATGGCTTTCTGGTGACGAAAAAGTTTCCTTGGTCCGTGGGGGCATGCAGGCGGCGGGAATTTATTTCACGGAGGTCAAAAATCCGAATAAGTCTTTGTTGACACTGTGTGAAAACAACATTAAGGATGCTATGCAGAAAGGTAAAAGTAATACCGAAGGTACTGTGGATTGGCAATTGCTTTATTCTTCACTTCAACTGTTATCGAAAATTGTTGATGTGAATCCGGATAATAAGGTGTATTCTACAGATTACAAGGAGATGTGGAGTTTGGTTGAAGTAACGTTATTGTACCCACAAAGTTGGGTCAGAGCAGTGGCGTCTAGGTTGATGGGCAAGTTGTACGCCAAATATGATGAAGGAACAGTTTCTGACAACATTACAGTTGTCAGGCCAGAGACTCTCCAAACCACAGCTTTCAAGTATGTCAGGCAATTGGGCGCTAGTGGTCTGAACACGGATGACGGTGTTCAGATAGTGAAAAATCTTGTGTTTATCAGTAGACATTGGGAAAAGAACGGTGTTTTGTTCCAAAACCCTAAGGGGGACAGTCAGGAGGAAGAAGAAGACGAAGAGAGAGAACTTGAAGAAAATTCAGCACTAGAACAGAACCCAGAGAAACCAGCATTGAATTGGTTAGTCTCCAAGGTTGCTAGTGTGTTGAGGAATGAGAAAAGAGCTGAAGAAAAGATAGTTTCTAAGCGAGCTGCCGTCCAGTTCCTTGCATCTGTCGTCCAAATTGTTAGTAAACAACGGCTTGAATCCTCACTTTCCTATGACATGGTGATGGCGTTTTATCCAATCTCGATTTCAGAAGAGGATCGGCACACTGAGTTGAAGGATCTGTGCAACGAAGCATTAAAGATGGTACAAGATAAACTGGGCACCAGTGGGTATCTGGAAGTTTATTCCAAGGTCCGTGAGGCAGTTCAAGCGCGTAGAATCCAAAGAAAGACGAAACGGTCAATTCAGGCAATTGCTGCTCCCGAGCTGCATGCTCAAAAGAAGCTAAAGAAGCACAAGCAGCAGCGAGAAAAGCGTAAGCATCAAAAAGACGAGAGCGGTTATTACCATGGCAAGAAAAAGAAGAGACAATAAAATCCAATCTGATAGCTGATAGATGTATTTTTAACGATAATGAAATTAACAGTTTTGCAATTATTGCTCGCTGTGGACCTGGTTCAGAGTCTCACACTTGTCTCAGTGATAGCTGGCAACAACCATTGCTATCACCCTTCGACAGACGTAATGTTGTCTTTATTAAACCAATATTCGATATCTTATTATTTCAAAAAACTTACGTACCTCTCTTTAATCAGTAGAAATACCAATGACACCGCAAGCTGGTCTTGGACCGGCATTACCAGTCTTGAGGGATTCGGCATGACCTCCCTTGCCCAAGTCGTCGGTACCACCGTGAACAACGATGGTTCTGCCGAGAACAGAGTTTTCACCAAGGAGCTTGACAAGGAGATCCTTCTTTTCACCCTTGGCAACACCGGAAGCATCGGTGGTGATGTTACCGAGGTCACCGACGTGACGGACGTCGTCTTCGGGAGCACCGTGGTCCTTCTTGAAAGGATTGAAGTGAGGGCCGGCAGAGGTACAGCCATTGGTGTTGTCACCAAATTCGTGAACGTGGAAACCACGGAGGGCATTGGCATCGTTGCCAGTGATTTCCCAGGAGATGTTGGTGTAGTCATCTTCAGACTTTTGTTCGAATTTCACAACGCCCTTGACGTTGGAATCACCACGGAGGACAGCGACTATTTGAACGGATTAGACACGGGGACCAATTGTAGGTTGTTTAGCGCGATTCATAACTTACCAGCTTTAACCATTGTTATTGTTTTATTCTTCTTGTTGAAACTGGGAGAGCGAAGGGCGTAAGTCAGCTATTTATAATAAACGTGAGCCCCACAGTTCATTGCGCAAACTACCGGGCGTAGAATAGAGACCGATCGGCGTCTCCGTTCTTTCGGTCCTCCGAATGGAGAGCAATCAGCAAACTGAGAGAGTGTGAAGATACGTTAGAGAAAGACAGAGAGAAACAGGGAGTGGGTGAGGTGCAATGATAGTGGGTGGAAAGTAATTACGCGGCATTGCTATCTTTGAGATATTGGTTGAAGTTGTGAACATTTTGGCCGTGTGCTCATGACTGTAAATATTCGGCTCTTGTCGGAGCACGTTCTAGACCCTCCCTCCCATTCTCTATCGTGTAACCGTAGTAGCCCCAAAGGTAGAGTGCTGATACAAGAAAGAGGAATATTAACAATTATTCTGATTTTGACATTGGGTACATTTCAGACATCCATTAGTTAGGAAGGGTATTTGATTTAGAGGCAGATCCTCTTTTATATTTAGCTCGGATATATACCTTGCTGGTACCATAAAAGTGCTCAATTTTGAGATTTTTTTTTTTTTTTTTGGCAAAGAAAGGCAATTAATATAATTGACTGTACTGTTTAATTCTAAAACCAACGATTCGATTCGAATAGATCATGATCAAGATGTTTTATTGTTTCCTTGGATTTAACATACATAATTGCATTGAAATCACAAATTGTAAACGAAGTCAACACAAACACGTCCACGAAGAATCGAACCCTCGTACATGATTTTGGGTTAGGGTGGGAAAGTTTTAAAGAACCGGGCGATGATTTGGTGCGGCGCGGCACACGCCTGATTGCATGTACTAGCTATATACGCAGCAGCACACTTTTAGATTTGTACTAAAAAGAGCGAGCGCTAATCAATAACTCTGATTGGTAACCGGTTCTCTTTTTAAAATTATTGTTATTTTTTTGTGGCTCAGTTACACGCCCTGTCTAGATTTTCTTCGCCTATCTGTACACATTTATGAGCAAAAAAGGTGATACGGTTATTTACTTGTGACAAGTAGTATAGTGCCTGCGTGTGATCATGGCGTACAACAGATACAATTTTCCATCCATAAATGGAAATCAGCAACAAGCTCCTCCCTTACCTCCTAAACCGCCTCCAGAGATGGTACGCGCGTCTACAAAGGCAAGCTCTGAGTTTAGGTTAGCAGGGCGCAGGACCCCTCCCTCCACGGAAAGACGACCTGTAGGACCTCGGCCACCTCAGCATCATCAATTACCACCACGCCCTCCTTATCCAATTGATGACAATGAAGACTCAATGCTAGGAATGCCGGTACCGCCAAAACATAGAGCGACACCCAGTCCAAAAAGTAGTAATAGTAGTAGACTTCCAGTGACCACCACACCAACTGCTGCTAATCGTCCCCCGCGTCCTCCTCCGCATACAACACCACCTCAACCGTTTCAGCAGCAGCAGCATTATCAACCTCCGCTGAGACATGAAGCAGCAAGTTTTGATTCGGAATCCAGTTTAAACACTGGCAACAGTCCGGTCTCTCAAGTCTACCCGACTTCTTCGGCCAACACCGTCTATTCGAAAGAAGGCAATATATACCCAGATGATTATTCATCAATGCATTCCTGGAGAATGGAAGAAAATTCGATATCTATGCCTACTGTGAAACTGGAGAAGGGAGAGAGTGACGATGACGATAATGATAACGTTTATCCGTCATTTATCACCGGCATTAAGGAAGAACTCAATGCAATTCCACAAACACCTCCGATGAGAAACCCTTATAACAGTGTACCAGAAAAGATCAAGGTTGAAGAGCCATCTGAAGAGGAAACAATGAGACTTAACCCGCCCGAAATCTTGGAACCTCAGAAGCCTGTTCCCCCACAAATCTACTATCAGGCAGCGTATAGACGGCCAAACTTTGTTCGTGGATCATCAATGCAAGAAAAAAGATACAGCCATCCAATTTCTCACCTCCAACAGCAGCAGCAACAACAACACCCTCATCAAGTGCCATATCAACAGCAGAAATATCATCATGTGTTGGACACTGGCCCTCAACGAATGAAGAGTGTCGGAGCACCGTCTTCTTCTGTTGCAAGCTCGGTTTTAACGGAATCAACACTGGTGCCTCCTCCTATTTCACTGGGAATACCTCAAAGCCATTCAACTGGAAACATATCGCCCTATCTTAATGCAAGCAATAGCGCAACGAATGATTCCTCCTTGCGTAGCTCAAGTCGTTCGACGGATTATGGGCTGATGAAAGAACTAAATCTTCCGACAATCCCAATATCAAAACAATTTTTTGATTCTCAGAAACTGTCCTCAAAAGAGTATGCCTTGTGCGACGAAGTGTGGTCACTCCAATGCCTTGGAGAATGGGTTGCATTGTTCTTTAATGAACAGCAGGACATGTATTTCAGTGAAGTGGTTAAGGCTTTGACTGGATTATTCACTCATCATGTTCCGACTTTGAATGCTATTCGGGCAGAACGAATTGCCTCACAAGTCTTAGATTCGTTGATCAAATCTGGGTTCATGAGTTGTGACGAAGCCAACGTCGTAACCTTCGCGTTGCACGTTGAATTGTCGGGGATCTTCCCGTTATTGACTGGGTCCGGATGTTATTCAACCCGCTGCCATGACGATGGGGACATTACGGGAGCCTTGACGTCGTATCGGTGCTACTCACCACGTTGTTCCAGAACACTCCCTCTCAAGAAGCACGAGCTGAAAATCAGTGACCTCGGAGATGCAACTAGTAATAGCGATTGGGTGGCGTATTGGAATCTAGACGAAGATCAAGTTTCGGAAATGGATAAAAAGGAAATGAAACGGCAATATGCTATTCATGAATTGATAGTTGGTGAGGAGTCATATGTACGTGATTTGAGCACATTGATGGAAGTTTATGGCCATACACTGGCAGCTCAAAACCCGCCATTACTTCGAAAGCAGAATGAGTTTTGGAACGATGCCTTTGGCACGGTTCAAGCATTGATCGATTGTAACAACAAATATTTATTGACAGATTTCAAACACAGACAGCGGGAACAGGGGCCATTCGTTGATGGGGTCGCCGATATTATTTTAAACTGGGTCGATAGGGCAAAAGATGTCTATGTGTTATACTCAGATACATATCTCCTTGCCGACAGAAGATTGCGTAATGAAAGGGATAGTAACACATCTTTTGCCAATTGGTTTAATCAGGCCTCAAATGATCCTAGGACAAAGGGGGTGCCTCATTCTTTTTATTTCCACAGAGCTATTCCACGACTAGCGCGGTATTCTTTGTTATTAGGAACTATCAAGAAGAATACACCGGACTCTCATCCGGAGTTGGAATTTTTGGAAAAGGCAATTTCCAAGTGTGACGAAATCACGAGTTTGTGTAACTCTCGTTTGGCTCAAGTGGAAAAGAAAGTGGAGATTTTGGATCTTAAGGAACAAATCAGGTTCAAATCTAACGAGGAAAAGGTAGATTTGCGCTTGGAAGACAATAAGAGAACTGTGATTCGCCGAGGAGATGTTACACGACGTGGTGATTATAGATTAGATTGGATTCCGACCCATCTAATTCTCTTGGACAATTTCTTGGTAATTTCGAAAATTCGCAAAGGTTTGAATGGAAATGAGTACTATGTGACAAAAAAGGTAAGTTTGCAGGTTGAAAGTAATAATACGCAATCACTAACCATGTACCTTATTGTTTAGCCTATCCCATTGGATTTACTTGTTCTAGAGTCTGTTGAAGGTGAGGCAGTGATGAAATCTTCTTCATCAAAACTAGGAGTGGGAACTTTTACCAGCAACGCATCTCCTGAAAGTCCCGTCAACAAAAGGCTACCGCTATTGCCCCCAGGTAATCCGGTTTTACCGAAGACCCAAGCATCACCCGTGGCTTCCAACACCCCAACGTCTCCATCCAGTGGGGATGGAATTGGAGCTAACGCGGTTACTTCGTTAGGTGACCCAGAGCGGGAAGTCATGTATCCATTTAAAATCAGTCATTTGGGACACGGCAATGTAAGTTACACGTTATATGCGCCGTCGAACGTTGACCGACAGAGGTGGAAAGAGGCGATTATTATTGCCAAACAGGCGTATAGCTCAGCGATTTATGCGCTGAATGCTGAACCGTTTAGGATGAGAGTGTTGGCTGGTTATGCCTTTGGATATGAACCTACCACAGCTCCGAAGCTTCCAATATTTTCACCGGGTACAGCATTAGATAGGGCATTGCAGGAATCGGATGAGTCTTCCAAAAATCAAAACATACCAAGACCCCTGGCAAAATCACGGATAAATTGCGGTGTTAGCTTTATCTTCGCAGATGGACAGGAATATACATTATTAGGTTTGGAATATGGAGTTTATGTGAGAAATCGGACGGCTGGATCAATTTGGAGGCGCTGCATTGATATTTATAGAGTTGGCCAGATTGATGTTATCGAAGAGCTCAATGTGGTTGTGTTGTTGGCTGATAAAGCTTTAGTCTATTACAACCTTGATGTCGTACTCAGTCAAGGTGCGTTCAAGCCGAACCTGAATGCATCACCTTGTTCCACTATTTCTGGTGCGATTTCCAATTCTTCTGGTTCGAACACACCAGCTGTGCCTTCCGGAGGTAATGGCGGTCAGATTGGAGGGTACAAGTTATCCAAGCATAGAGAAGTGGGCTTTTTTGCGGTGGGGAATATGAAAGATCGTAGTCTGTTGTTCTACAAGCGAAGAGAAGGCATGTCTTCTACGTTCAAGGTGATCGAACCAGTACGAGAAAAAGGTTCACAGCGAAGACGATCGAAGATGATATTTTCTCGTGGCGCATCAATCGGGTCAACTGAATATTTCAGAGAGGTAGAAAAGTTTTATGTGCCTACTGAATCTTTCGGGTTGAATCTGTTCAAGTCTTCATTCGCTGTCCATACCACTCGAGGATTTGAAGTAATGTCATTGGACGTGAAAACTCCAGAAACCGTTCCAATTTCTTCTTCATTCACAACTGGGTCAGTCACTCCGTTGACGAAGGGTACCAAAAATAAAAAACAGGTGACACCTGAATCGCTCAAAAAGCGAGTGGAGAACGCAAAACCGGTAGGAATGTTTAGAGTATCTGAAAAATCCCTTATACTGTGTTATGAAGATATGGCTATCTATACTGATAACCATGGAAATTTATCTGGACCGTCAATCGTTGAATTTGTTTGTCGAGCCCGGAGTGCAGCATTGCAACACCCATATTTATTATTATTTGATGAGGAAATGGTTGAAGTACGACGAGTAGACAAGGGAGGCCAGTTGAAGCAGGTAATTTCTGGTAAAGACATCCGAGCAATTGATACAAAGGAAGGGCAGATTAAGATGGCTATGGCACATCCACAACTACCGGGACGTCAGCTGGTTGTAGAGCTGATTAATAACGAATTTGTAGTTGAAGATGACCACAACAGCTTGGCTGGTTTGTAATTTTAATGAAAACTAATGTCTTTTTCTATGCATATATATTTACTGATTTGTGTGGGTGTGAGAATTACCCCGTGTCAAATAAGTCCCAAGCAAGGATCATCGTCACCTGTTGACAATTAGGTCCGATGGGCGCAGAAGAATTAGAGGTTGAACTTGGGACTGGAGGAATTAGTATAGATGATCTTGTGACGATAATCCAGAAAACAATTTCAGACAAATATGGTTGTTGGGGACCATTTTTGTATTATTTGTTGTAAGCCTTGCTTTTTTTTCGAAACCGTGAAGAAATCGAACTAATTAGGACTGCAGGAATGACTTTATTCGCGAAGAAATCTCGTTGAAAACTAAATACTCTGCACTGTTTGGCTGTTTTATTTGTTTTGTACATTTTTTGCTTTATTTAAATCAATTGATCATCAGTGGACGTGCACGGAAGGTGGATTCTAGATCTGATTTGATTGTAATCACTGGAGGTTCCTCGGGGTTAGGCCTCAAGCTAGCTGCAACATTTGTAATTAAGGGATTTCAGGTCGTGTCATTAGATGTTGTCGCGCCGCCTCAGAAGATTGCCAGCTTGCAATATATTCGATGCAATGTTTCAAACGAAGAAGAGGTCAAACGAGCTGCCGACCAGGTGACTGCGAACACTGATAAGAGCATAATTCTAATAAATAATGCTGGAATTGTTCACAAAAGGCGATTGCTAGAATTGGAGAAAGATGAAATCGAACGGACGATTAAAATAAACTTGATGGCCCATTTCTGGACTACTCGAAGCTTTCTACCTAAAATGCTGAAAGATGATCGTGGAGGATATATTGTTACCGTTTCCTCTGTTTTGGGGTATGTTGGCCCTGCGGGGTTAACAGCGTATTGTGCGTCGAAAGGAGGATTGAACGCTTTCCACGACTCATTGGCCCATGAGATCAGGGGTAAGCAAAATATAAAGACGCTGTTAGTAACAATCGGTCAAATGGATAGCAGAATGTTCCAAGATGTGGATACACCGAATAACTTTCTGGCCCCAGTTCTACAAGCCTCCCAAGTAGCTCTAAAAATCGTTGACACTTTGGAACGGGGCCGCGGTGGAGAACTATCTTTACCGCTATATGCGCAGTTGATAAATTGGACCAAAGTGGTGCCAGGCTCCTTATTCGAGATAGTCAGAAGCGTATTCGGAATGGACACCAAAGCGTTACGACAATGATTGGAAAACTTTGTAATATATATACTTACTTTATTATTGAGTCTTCTTTATTTCAGTATCTACCAATTCCTTCTCCAGCCATGCCTTTAGTTTGGAAAAAACCAAGAACCCCCGATAGTCGAACATCTCGTTGAAAGGATTAGTAATAGTTTTATCAATTAGGATGTTACCTGACGAGTTAACCGCTTTCACTTCCAGCTGATACGCAGAGTCGTGCTTTTTGCTGACAGACCGTATGGTAATAGTAGTTTTATCAACTTTTTTCCCCGAATAAATAAGTCCTCTCTCGTAGTAGAATAAGCATCCATTATAGAGAGCGGTGAGAATGAAGTAGGCAACGACACCAATTGTAATGAACGATTTCATCTCGACAAACCCAATATAGTAGTCCATATAGGCAGTGATTCCTGCTACAACCACCGATGCGTAGCCAATGGCCAGTCTGGTGTCCTGGATGCTATGGGATTGGGTATATCCAAAATCCCCCAGTGTCTTGGGCACATGTTCGTCAACAGTGTTCTTCAAGTCCTTAGAGGAGCTATTCTAGCTGTTAGAATGTAAAAGTATGAAAAAAGGAAAGGAACACCACACTTACTATATATTCACTCGTTTTTCCTGGTGGCTCATTGTTGTCTTTTTCTCTACTGTCTCGCTGTTGGTGGAGGACCGCCTCAGACGTGGTAATGACCACTCGCGCACCCTCGCGTTTGGGTTTCCATGGTAACTATCGATCGGATTAAATGGTGAGCATATTCAGTCCTCGTTCATTTCTTTCGCTTTTTCTACTAATAAGAGACAAAAAGTTCGCTCTAGAATTATTGATTCGAGCGAGGTCTATTTAACCCATTGAGTTGTGTAATGTTCTCTTTCTCTCTCAGCCAGTGTATGAAACCAGAGCAGAAAATGTCATCAACCTTTCTAAGAAGGAAGAAGGGAAAAGGAGAAAACCATGGTCCTTTTCTATTCGAAATTAAACGCCCAAGTATGGTCCAGAAATTATATCTACCAACACCGGAAGTGGGGCTCAGTTGGACGTACTAGGTATTCTCACTAAAGCGTAGGAAGTTAAGAGGGTGTATTCGGCTCACAGAGTATAGCACCTTTGGAGACCTCGTTCATGCAAACAACAAGCCCCTCTCCATTCCGGGCAAATTTTGGCACACGCAATAGGGAGTCAAGGTCAAGTCGTGGTTTTTGCCAACAGGAAAACATATACCTGTACATGCTCACCACGTGACCATTTGTCAGCCGTATGTCAGTCGGAAAGCCGGAAAGCCGGAGGGGCATAGTATAATCGTAAATTGGGCGTATTAATAATTACGCCTTATCGGACACCAACTGCTACATAAATAACAGTCTGCGCACGTAATAGGAAGCGGAACCTTTTTTTATATTAGTATTTTTATTATTACAATATAACATATATCATGAAGTTGACGGTCAGTTTTCGAGGGACAGCCAGACAAGTCGAGCTGGCAGACGACATCCCTTTTTTGGTGTTCCAAGAGATGATAGAAAAGGAAACTGGGGTTACATTGGACTTCCAGAAGTTACTAGTGGCAAAATCTGGTATGATCAAAGTAGACTCCCTACCACAGGGAGATCAAACCCCATTGAAGGATGCGGTGAAAAATGGTAGCAAGATCATGGTTATAGGTACTAGCATGGAGAAGGTCCGAGGGTTAAGGGAGGCCGAGATTGTGGATGCTCAACGAAAGGAAAAGATGAATAGACGACTAGCTAACATGGCAAAGAATGCTCGACGGCCCGTGTTGACTCGAGATAGAACCGTTGCCACTGGAGTTAGCAGTGAATATACTTTCCAACGGGTCAAGCCACTGGATTTTCTTCCAAAGCCCGAGGAGGCCAGATCTATTTTACTCAAAATTAAGAACGACAAGGGAGTACAGGCAGTAATGGAGAAATACAAATGGAAAGTGGGACTACTAACCGAGTTGGATCCTGCTCTAAACACTACGCACGAGAGTCGAAAACTAGGTCAGAATCGAAACAAGGGCCAGGTCATCGAGATTCGGATTAGAACCGATGATTATCAAGGCTGGTGCGACTATAAGGAAGTAATCAAGGTTGTATGTCATGAGCTTGCTCATAACGAATATTCGGAGCATGATCGGAATTTCTGGGATCTCTGCAACAAATTGGAGAAGGAGGTCAAATTATTGGACCCATTCGGAACCAAAGGACAGCGCATTGGCTCTGAGGTTTATGATGGCCCCGGATTGGGTGAAGGAAGGGCCCAAGATTTCCACTGTGATGAAGGTGGGCTTGTTGGTGGCAGTTATGTATTAGGATCCGGCGGAACGGCGTCGTCATCTCATGAAGAACCGGGAGACATCAGAGACAAACTGAGAGAGGCTGCGGAAAAAAGACGAGAGAGATGATTTTATTATTATTATTATTATTATTATTATTTATCTATATATGAGCGTACTAATAGTAATTTCCGAGAGTTCCATCTTTTTTTGACCATGGTACTGTCCTACTGTGCGTATGCATAGACAAGAATTAATTTTTTTCTTTTATTATTATTATTAGAAGTACTAGGTGACTCGAAGAGTTGCCTTTTTCCTCCGTTCTGGAGCGCGTCAGAGGCTGAACAAAAATCTCCTGCTTTTGTATTGTATAGTGGCGGTGGCAGGCATCAGTGTGGCAATGCGTGATGGGTTACCACGTTCGAATTTCTGCTTAGTCACCATGGTTCGCAATGAAAGAAACGTGCTCGCAACCCACTTTGTAGAGACTACTACTCCTACTGTGGTTTCAACCATAACAAATGCCATCAGAACCACAGTATAACGTTCAGGCAGCGCCATTCAGACCTGGAGGTGGTTCATCAAGTACCAATGTCGAGAATAAGGACCAGTCGGCCAGAAACAAGAGGCCGTCGTCCGGTGGATCCAGAGGCAAACATGCTAGACGGCAACAGCAGTCAAATGGTCACAGGAGTAATAATAATAGGAGTAACAATCGTCGTCGCGAGGAAGGTGAAGCGAATAGTACCAACAGCAATAAAACCCACGACTTGTTTGCACAAGGTCCTAGAAATAAGAGAGGTGAAGTGTCGATCTCTCATTTAATGGACTTTGCGCCATTGAGAAGACCAAATCAGTCTGGACCGCCTCCACCACGTCGGAGAAACAATCAATCCAGGAAATGGACTGATCCCCAGGTCGAAAAAATTGCATATATAAACACTACATGTCGGTTTATCTTAAACCCAGGTGTGGATTATGAAGGACTGATGAACGATCCCGATAGCCCTGTTCCTATGGATAATGTCATGAGAATCGTCACACAAGCGTCTTCATGCCCTATATGTTTGGAAGATGTACCAGAAGCACCCAGAATGTTAGAGTGCGGTCATATCATATGTTACCCATGTTTGTTCAGATTTTTAAGTTCTGAGAATATTATTCCACATGGCGAGACCAAACCAAAGAAGCATAAGGAGTGCCCATTCTGCTTTGAACGCATACGCCCGTATAAGATCAAACCAGTCTCATTTAGCCTGGGGAATGACCAATTCGACACTCCCAAAGAGGATAATGAAGTTGTCTTGAAATTAATGTTCAGGCCGATGGGCTCGAATTTGGCGGTTCCAAATGATATTAGGGATGATCCATTGGTTTCTTTTGAATCGGTTCCTACTACAGATATGGAAACTATAATGCAATACTCTAGAATAACTGTCGGTACGTCTGAATTTATGATCAGCGAGTATGAGAGAGAAATTCGAGAACTAGAAATCAACAAGCAAGAGAGCCATTTACTGTACGAAGATGACGGAATATTTTATCAAGAAGCTATCGATAATATTAAAAGGGTAAAAAAAGTATACCAAGAGCCAGAAGTCGATTCATCAACGAGCTTTAAAGAACCTTCATTCTCTTGGAATAACGACGATGACGGTGATCCTAAGCTATCCAATTCTGTTGCTGGAATTGTAGAAGGAGACATGGCAGATTTGTCCATTCACGAAAAGCCGACACCTCCACAATCAACAAGGCGTAAGCAACATTTTGACGACTCTAATGCATACTTCTTTTATCAAACAGGATTTGACACGATTACAAAATTCTTCCTTGCTCCACTGGATGTGAAAATATTGCGTGCAGCTTATGGTTCATATAGTGCATTGCCTCCTTTTGTGGTAGTCAAAGTTCAGAACGTTCTCTATGGAACGTCTGTGACACCGGAAGTCCGCAAGCGAATGAAATTTCTAAGCCATTTACCCATACAGACTCAACTTGGATTTTTGGAATGTGAATGGAAGGGCCAGGTTCCTGACGAAGTTTTGCGCCAGTTTTCCAAGGAACTTCAGAATCGAAGGAAAAAGAAGAAAGACAAAGAACGCAAAGAGGAGAGAGATCGGAAACGATACCAGAGAGAAGAAGAAGAAAGTTTCAGATATGAATTAATGCAGGAATCGTATTTGACCGCTTCATACGTCCAATCCTATTCCACTCCAATCCCTCCTCCTCCATCTATTCGTGATGAAGATCCGGCGTTACCCTCTATTAACAAGACTGAAAACACTTTTGAGCAATCCGGTGGAAACAGTAATAACAACAATTCTATATCCTTTGCAGCTGTAGCGAGTGGAGAGATCCCAGTTCACGAACGACAGAGACAAATTGATGAGATTATGTCTGAAGCCCAACCTAAAAGAAAGGGTGGTAAGAAATTAGTATTAATGTCGAATAGATGAAGAACAATGACAGCAAAAATAATAATAAAAAAAAAAAAATAACAAATAACAATAATAGAAAATAATGCAAAAAGAAACAAAAGAAAAATTATTAACACCTTAGTGAACACAAATTTCAACAAGAATAATAATAATAATATTTTACAAGAACTTTTTGTAGTTTCACCTCAAGCTTTGGCTAGTAGCTGCTCCAGTTTTTCTTCCAAACTGGCAATTTTGTCATCTCTGGATTCCAACTTCTGGCTCAACCCCTCAATCGTTTTTGTGAGACTTTCAACTTGCTTGGTCAATTTTTCTACCGGGCCCGCATGGTGATGATGATCGATGGCCGATGAAGTTGCCCGTTCCGAAGGACTGGAAGTAGAAACAGCGGGGATTGCCTTAGGGCTCTCAGGAAGCTCAGCAACTTTTGGTGCTTCTGTGATCTTTTCTTCTGGGTTTGATTCCTCATTTACCGGCTTAGACACCGCCGATGTAGGTTTAGGACTTTCAGGCACTTCTGCAACCTTTGGCACCTCTTCTTGGACCACTTCTTTTTCTTGTTGTTTCTCATTATCAAGATTTCTGGCAGAGTCGGCAATTGATGTCTCCTTGGTTTCCTTGATCACTGGCTTGTCATCATCAGAACCCCAGCCGCTGTCCTGCACGGAGTTTTGTTTAATTTCCGGCTCATCATCGTTAATGGCCCTATTCAACAATCCGTCAACTTGAGAGCTCTTCAAAACATTGTCGATGTTCTTCTTTTCGCCCGGACTTGAGGTCGTCGTGGCTTTCTCCGGGGTTGAAGCTGGCTTTGGTGTAATGGATTCATTGCTTTTCTTCTTTTCAATTGAATGATGGATTTCGGCTGGTTTTTTTTCGGATCCCGTTTCTCTGTTAGCAGGAGCATCAAAAGTCTCGATTTTACCGCCATCAAAGACGGACGCAAGGGATATAAACTTGGGGCTAGCAGTTTTGCCGCTAGTCCATTCTTGCGCCGTGAGAGCAGGTTCCCCCGCTCTTGCAGGTGGATAAACATCTTCCTGGAAAGTTTCAGACTTTCTTGGAATGATGAACGAAATGGGTTCGATGGATACATCTCCTACAGTCTTGTACACTCTGAAAATTTCGTGATTCTGAACATTGAGCCCACGACGAGGTAAAACAGCAATGCCTCGTTGTGGCTCGTTGGATTGGTATTCAGAAAGCGGGTGGACAGTGTCGTCAGCGTATTCATAATAGACAATGTTCCCGTCACCTTTGCCGGCGAAGTACAAAATGTGGGTACCTTCGTCATAAAACGGCATGCAGATACCGGAGGACGAGCCCATGAGATGGAACCCGCCAATAGGTCCATTTTCCAAATTGTGGATATCCCATAGACCAAATTGCCTGTCACTACGATCAAATCCGGTAGTGACAACTCTGTCAGCGTTCCCCAACCAAACGACCCTTTGCGATTTAGCACCTGCATGGGCTTGAGTCTCGGAAACAATCTCTTCCTTCCGGATATCCCAGATTCTCAGTCGCTTGTCTCTAGACGTAGTGGCAAGCAACGAGCCGTCTTCATTGAACGAAAGCCCAGTGATGAGGTCCTTATGTTGCAAGGTGTATAAGACCCTCTCAGACTCAACATCCCAGATCTTGACAGTATAGTCGCCAGAGGCACTAGCCAAGACGTTCTTGGCCGTAGGATGGAAGAGTACATGACCCACTTTCCTGGAATGGCCCTTGAGTTTCTTTGCCGGGAAAACGTCCTTGATTTCAGATTCCGTCTTGTCTCCACCTTCGGGGATATCGACTTTCAGGGTGAAATCCTCGGGGATTTGGTAAATGCCAACGGTGCCATCATCAGAGGCAGATGCGACCATATTGTCGTCGAAGGGATTCCAGTCAGTGTCAAGCACTGCGCCTGTATGTCCTCTCATCAAAGGGATGGTTTCACCAAGCTTGCCAAATTCATTCAATGGGATCACCGCAAACGCACCACCTCCAGACGCATCCCAATTGACCGAAACAAACTTGGGGTTAGCCTTGATAAGGTTACTGTCCCAGGCGTTTTTACTATACAAACGGAAAATATTAACACAAACGTCGTTGAGAACGAGGGACACACTACTCACGTTAAACGAATGTTGTCGTAGTATAATTCCTTCTTGACCGGTTGGCCATAGACATGTCTAAATTTGGAAGCTCGGACGAATCGACCGCTACAAAAAATGCCGTTAGCACATTTATTCCCTTGGTCAGCCGTGGTTTTCTCCCTCACCTCATTGTTTCCGTACAGGTGTTCAATGGCTTTATGTCCGAACAACAACACATTTTATTGTGTGGGCCCGACTAACCCTCTGCGCGCATGCACTCACGCGCAGGAAATCAGGCACGTCTGGCCAGCGGGCCGGGAGCAACTGGGGGTTTATATCTGTGGCTAATTGCGGTCCAATTGATGTTCAGTACGCTTAGGCAAAATCCGTAAAAGAAGTCTGAAAAATCCCGTCATTGGGGATCCGGTCCTAGGTGTTAAATGCATGTGTAAAAGGGAAATAGTCCGAAGCAAACATGAACTAGTATATATGTGCACATCCTTCGACCTCTATGATCTTTGAACGCAGGCCTCTAATGATACAGCAACGGGGGCTTAGACTCATACTTAAGGCATACTGGATAGAGAGTTTCACCAGTGACTTTGTATGCATAGATGTGTGGGCATACCCCGCGAATCAAACGCACCTAAATGAGTATCAAAGTACAGGAAAAGTGTTAGCTATATAGTAGCTCTAGTGATGGGCAAAATGCGAATTGAAAACGATGTCTTGATTTGAAGTGCTTGCTTTCACTTAGAAATGCTAGGCGTGCCCTGCTGGTTGCGTCCTTTCAGGAAACGAAGCGAAAGCGCTGTTAACAGAGTTTTCCAGTTTCATGATCCGTCGGATTTAATGAAAGGTGGACTCTGATGTGAAGCCTGCACTTGGAATTTAAAAAAAAAAAAAGGTTAGTTGCCCACAACCATCCAAACTGCCTGGGGAATCGTACATTTTTATATCGAAGTGTTCATGATGAGTGTAAAAAACTGTATGTGGCTATGTGCCAGACCGAATTGAATCCACCGCTGACTAGGTTAGTTACTACATACAATCAAAGGTGCAATCAGTATAGTTAGTAGTGCCCCGCAGAGCTACCTTCGGAGGCTTCACGCCTCCTGCGCGTGCCCTCTTTTCTAGAAAACCTATAGCTAGAAAGCAAAAGCATGCTACGAGCGCGCATTGTGAAGGGTGATTGCTTCGCAGAGCCAAACATTGTGCTCCTGCTCTCTTTTTTTTTTTTTTTTTTT
>JAJLUR010000098.1:0-39992 GCA_030674225.1 Blastobotrys terrestris | reverse complement strand
GCCGCTATAAGGTCTTCACAGTAATTTATTTGCGCAAATAGGTATATATTTAGTAGAAACGTGTACGAATATGTAGTTAATAAATGAAGTGAAATAAAAAAAAAAATATAATATATATCGATACGATCGCGATATCGATCGATATATATCGATATCCGGATCCGGCCGGATATATATCGATCCGGATATTGCAATTGGCCATGGGAAAAAGCTTAAGGTATACCGTATACGTACCGGTTAACGTTATAATTAACGTTAATTATAACGTTCGAATTCCAATTGCAATTGCAACGTTTAACGTTAACAGTACTATACTATATAGCTAGCTAGCTATAGCTAGCTAGTATACGTATACGTATAGCGTATACAGCGGCGCGGCCGGATATCGATCCGGCCGGCGCGGAATCGCATGCATGGCGCGGCGCGGCCCGGCCCGGAAATAAAATTAAAAAATTAAATTAAATATAATAATATAAGCTTAAGTACAGTACCATCCGTTCGCGCGTCGTCTCCGACCGCGCTACTGAATATGGCCCTCACAGGCTTAACTATATCCGATCGAACGAGAGAAAGTGTTGCCCTGTAGGTATGACCGTACTTGAAATTTCAACTATATTGAGAGAATGATAAGCTACAGTCACTATATCACGTGATATATCACGTGACAAGCTATATTGTCCAAAAAGTTGGCAGAATTCATTCAGCAACCATGCCAAAATACGCCATAAACAAAATTAGAAACTGCGAGAAAACAGTGCAGCCCTTGGCATGTTAATTCTCCAGGCGCCGAGTTCGATCTAGGCAGAACGGGTTGCGCACGCTAAATTGGGCAAATATTGGCGGAAAGCCCAACATAAATAAGGACTGCTATTGGCCCAAACGCCCGCCGTGGAGGAAGGACAATACGACAAAACTGAACGCTTGTTATGCAACAACCCAACCCTTCGTAAGACGGAATATTTGCACGGAAGAGACAAATGGAAGGAATGGCTGAATAGCTGTTACCAAGAAGGACATAACGGGTTTTACCAAAATCACATTGGCTATCAGCTGTACTCAAAGGATAATCCCAATCCGTTGAAGAAAATTATTTTGGAAAAGCCCCCGATATATTCTTAGCAGAATTGTCCAAATGCGAACTCAACATGGAATATTTGGAAGCTACTTTCAATGGATGAAAATCCATACCAGGGAACATCACTGCTCCTGTGGTGAGGTGGAAAACGTGTCACATATTCTCGTTGATTGCGAAAATTATGAGGCCGAACGAAATATTTTGAGAAGGGCATCGCCAGAACTCGACTTAAAGGCACTTTTGGATAACAGTCTTGCAGCGGTGGCCGAGTTTCTGAAATCTATACCGCCACTATTGTATTAGATGGAAATCTCTTCTGTGGAAAAGTCGCTTGTGTGGGTTAGAGTTTTCTCGTCATACGAAATGGTTCTGCTATATGCTCATGAATTCAAGGGAAATACGGCGCTGTCACCCGCGTGCTATTTAAACTGTCGAAACGCCTGTATCGGACAAACATGCGAATTGCCCTGCCCTGCTTGATGTTACTCATTATATGTATGTACTCAGGATCAAATCGATCATTATTATTATTATAAAAAAAGGAAAAAAATACCTATATACTCAGACAGAGTAGTCGGCAATTTGTAGTAACCTAAAGCAATCGTTTATAACCACTCTATAAGGATGCATCGCATAAGAACACTGAAGCTCGACACTTTTATAACCGAGCGAATGTGTTGAAGCAATACTACTAGTGTTTAGGCACATAACCAGACGAATCCCGTTGCGCAGTCGATCCGCTGTGCAAGCACTGGGGGAATAACGGCTGTATACTTTGGCGCGAAACCTAAGATAGATACGCCGTGGAAACAAAACAATACAACCAAATTGAATGCTTACGATGCAACAATCAGAGTCATTAGAAAGTTATAATTTTCGCATGACAGAGACAAATAAAAGGAATACTGAATGGCTGCTTCTAAGAAGCATGCGACTGATTTTATTAAAACCACTTGGCTTTCAGCTCTCTCCAAAAAATATTTCCCAATCCATTAAGCAAAATATTTGGGAAAGGTCCCCCCTAGTCACATCCTTAGCAAAATTATTCAAATTAAAATTTCGCCCTCCTGCAGGAATCTTTAGGAGCTGCTTTCAAAGCATGAACAGGAACTCCAGGAACCCTGATAATATAGTGGTGTGGAAAATGTACCATAGATTCTCGTTTATTCTGAAAGCATGAGGGACAAATCTAATGTTTTTAAAAGGATATTGACAGATCTACCTCTAACGGCACTTTTGGGTAACAAAAAGGCCTTGATGCGGTGGACAAGTTTCTGAAGTCTATACTGCAACTGTTGTGTTATATAGACGTTTCTTTTGCGGAAGAGCTGCTTGTATGGATTTTTTATCCAGTGAAGTTTGGAGCTATCTCGACATATGGAATGATTTCCTACGGAAAAAAAAAACGTCGAAGCGACTATATCGAGCCAATGTGTGTAGATAGTCCTGCTTGGCTGCTGTTGATTTATATATTAAAAACAAATTCGTATTCAGGAGTAAATTTCTTACAATCGTATTCAAATACTTGCTCAATGTAGGCATTTCAATATTCTAAATCGATAGGGCAACAAATAGGGAATTTGATAAAAATCATAATATTTTGTGACTCGTTGATGCATGATTAACTATGCCATATCAGTGGATTTAAAACACTGTTATACAGAAGTAAATTAAATGAAGCAGATGCGCCGAACGAAAACGTTGTGCTCCTCAATTTGGAAGCTGGGGAACAACAATAGCCAACAGTGACAGAAACGACTCTATTCTCAAATATGACGGATCAAAAACAGGATAACTGAGATACTCAAACTGATGTATGTGCGACCACAAACTGAACCTTACTCACGGCCGGATGAGAAAATTCGGAAAACTTGAGTTAGCGTGTGACCGCTTCCAATTGAATGAATAATCACAGACTTTGGTCTGACCCATCTTGATGACATGGTGGTATCATGTCAGCGTCGTCACAGGAACAGAAAGAGTCTAGTGAATTATTATTTTGCGGCTACTTATACACTTAACTTGGATATGAGCTTAATCCTGACAACAGAGCTGTATTTGTTTGTCCCATTGAGCGGGATCTGATGTGCTATACCTGATCGTCCCAGGCATATGCCCATTCATCCTCCATCGAATCCAGACATAATGAGTGGATGAAATAGTAAGCGAATCTCTGTACCCTTTAATACGGGGACTGTATGTTGTGTTATTACCGATTTCACCAGAGTTTATGATCCAAAAATGCCGCTTTTCTAGGTGAAAATGGAGCGGAGCAGGAGTGAGGTTCACCATCTGTAGTTCAACTACCCTTCCGTAAACGGCCAATTCTTGGCCATCTTGGCCATTCGTCTCACATCCTGATGAATTACACTTGACCGAAAATTTTGCGTCTGGGTCAGGCAGAAGAGAGTGCGATTTTGGAATTGACAAGTCGTTTGCTTGCTGAATGTGCTCGCCTGGTAGGCCGTGCACCCATGGTTTTGAATTTGCGCCAACTTTTCTGAATGTGTTCATTGACTTGCGGAATGTGAAGTAGTCCCACGACGGCTGGAAGTAAAGTAGCGCTTTTAGAGAGTGGGCTGGTTCCTTCCTAGGACCAATCCGAATATAGACGGGGGAGGTCCGGTCATCAGCCGCAATAATGACACTATATCTCTGTCCTGGAGAAATTAAGAGATAACGGACGCCTTTGGGGAGAGTGGAGATACCATCTGCTTCGACGACTGTCATAATAAATTCATCAATGGAGAAATAGAATTGGGTACTACTAGAAGTGTTGATTATCCTTAGCCGGTGTTGCTTCATTGCATCGACCAGGAATTCCGGTCTGACGATTGAAGGAGAGCAGAAGATTTGCTGGTGACAGTTCGGCTCCCCCTCTCCATTTATCAGCCCACTGTCACATCCATGTTCCAAGTCTTCTATATCCTTAAAGTGCTCCTGTAATAGCATGGTTTTCTCTGAGGAGTAGTTGCGATCAGAAGTTTTGTCGTGGACGACCAAAGCTCCATAGAGCCCCCGGAGCTTTTGAAGCTTATTCTCAGCATGATACCAATATGTCCCAGGACTCCCTACGTCCAACAGATAGGCGGATGTGGTATTTGTAGGTATCTCTAGCGAATACTTTGAGGATGCTATGCCGGAAAACCGGATTGACACTAGTTCGTTGAGATGGTTTGTCACGCAAACTTGCAGTTTTTCTCCAGGTGAAGTGTTTATCTGAGGGCCCGGGTAGTTTCCGTTGATGAACAGGCGATGCGAGTCACTGGTGATAGTCCACCTATATTCGATGACGGCTTGTGCGGTAAAGTTCAGAGTCTTTGCCCAGCGAAGGGTTAAAAAAGTGCAATAGACAAGCAATGATACTGAAATGAGACCAAAATTGAAGAAATGCAACCCTATTGTGCTTATTAATGAGTGTATTAAATGGAATACTTATACAGGCTTACAGTTGATATACTTTTTCATGGTGTGCGAACGAACAAAAGTCCGTCCATTACATGAGCCGTTTGTGTTATGGTGTATTGTAATTTCTCGAATGTTGACGAGCGAAATTAAACTAGACAGATCTGGCCTTGGCAGTATTTTCATTTTTTACTTAATTCACACTACAGAGGTTGGCCAAATGGACGTTTTAATTTCAATTGCTTTCCGCTCACTACATCCAAACGGTAATGACGTAGGAGTGCAGCTGTCAAACACGCGATAGCAGGATAGGGAAGCCATCGTTTTTTGAGGGCCCTTAACCGGACTAACATGCGATATGCAGTGACAAAGCCAGCTACTCTGCCTTAAAAAACGGGATAAGTAGCAACTTCCGAGTTCACAGCTGCGAACATGCAAATACGGCGGAACCTGAACCAATTTGCCCGCGCCGACAAGTTAAGTGGGAATAATCGTCAATTGAACCCCCAGCACAACGTTAACCTTATATTTGAATTATAAAAAAGGGTTCAACAGGGGGCAAGCCTCCCAACCCGCTACATGCGCAACACACTAAGGTAGACAGACTAGACCATCTCAAAGGCTCCTTCGAGGATACACACAGCCGGTTTGTCGGAAGTCCGCAACAATTATTTTGGTACCTGGCGGATGCGCGGCGCGAGAACGTGAAAGCAGAGAGAGAGAGAGAGACGTCAGGCAAATTAACGTCGAGTCCCTAAAGGTGGTTAGGTTACTGCGATTTTCATATGCAGATGCTGGAACTGGGGTTGAGCGGCGTTTGATTTGCGGGAAAGCCCCTTAAGTTCGCCTGTCGCAATATATAGTACATAAGGGGTGGCGTTGAATTTTTTTTTTTATACAGCAAAAAAAAAAAACAAAAAACAATATGGCGGGCAATAAATTCACTGATTACTCTGACGTCCCTTTGACGACACCAAATGAAGAGATTCTTCAGAAGGTCGAACGGGTCAAAAAGACGTATAAGAGCGGGAAGACACTGTCAGTCCAATACCGTATGCAACAATTGAGGAACCTGTATTACGGGTTGAAGGACAATTCTGATGTTCTCAAAGAAGCGTTCAGACAGGATTTGAACAGAAATCCGTATGAATCGGAGGCGCTGGAAATGTACGGACTCTATGCGGAGATCGACCTCGCTCTGAATAAGTTGCCTTCGTGGACAAAAGAGCAATCTACGGCGTGGGGTGGACTCAAGTTTGTTTCCGCACACACTACCGTAGCAAAGATCCCATATGGGACGGTATTGCTCATCTCACCATGGAACTATCCGTTCTTTGTCGGGCTTGCACCAATTATCAATGCCATTGCCGCAGGCAACAGCGTGATCTGGAAGCCCACGGAAATCATCCCTAGAACGACTCAGGCGCTCACCAGGTTGATTGAAACCTGTCTCGATCCGGACTTGATTCAGGTCGTCAACGGTGAGATCCCCCAGACCACTTTGTTACTGGAACAGAAGTTTGACAAGATTCTGGTTACGGGGAGTGGGAGAGTGGGGCGAGTGGTTGCTGAGGCGGCTGCTAAGCATTTAACTCCGTGCATCCTCGAGCTTGGCGGAAAATCGCCAGCCTTGATTGGCAAGTCCGCGGATATCAAGGTTGCAGCGAAACGGATAGTCTGGGGCAAGTTCGTCAATGCCGGTCAGACGTGTGTTGCGCCGGACTACTTGTTGGTGGATGCCAGTGTCCAAGACCAGTTGGTGGAGGAAATCAAGAAGACGGTGGAGACGTTTTATCCAAACGTGAACAAGGATGACAACCAATTTGCACACATGCCGAATTCCAGGCTGTTTGAACGTTTGACAGGCCTTATTTCGGAGAGCAAGGGTACTGTTGTTCTTGGGGGCGATAGTGACGCGGAGTCGCTTTATATTGCGCCCACTGTTGTAACAAATGTTAGTGCGGACGATGCGTTGATGCAGGACGAGCTGTTTGGGCCGATTCTTCCAATTGTCACCGTCAAGGATATCTCGACCGAGGGGCTCGACTTTATCAATGACGGCCCCCATGACACCCCGCTCGCGTTGTACATCTTCTCCAACAACAAGAAGGAGTCTGATTACATTCTCCAGCACACGAGATCTGGTGGCGTCACTGTCAACGACACTCTCCTCCACGTTGGCATGAACACGGTCCCATTTGGTGGGATTGGTGAGTCTGGGATGGGTGCTTACCATGGTAAGGCCGGCTTCGAGGCGTTCTCTCACCAAAGGGCTGTGGTCCGACAGGCCATTTGGGCCGAGTCTCTGCTCAAAATCAGATATCCGCCGTACACGAAGTCTAAGGCTAAACAGTTGGACCTGGTGTCCCTGCCTCATCCTTGGTATAAGCGCACCGGAGACGTGTCCAAGCCTATCTGGAGATGGTTCTTCTAATTAAATCAAAGCAAAAACGGTGCTCCATTTATTGTTTTCTTTTGTGTTGTTTTTAATACCGTAATTTACATAATTTTTTTTTGTTTTTTAATAATATCGTAATGTATATCTATGTAATTTTCTAGTAATTGTAATTGTGATTCCCAGGCTCTATTTCACGTGTATTTTAGTTGTTCTTTTAGACATTTCCCTCCAAATGGCGATTTGCCACTCACGCATTGTATCGCCAATGCCACCCAGCCACCACCATCAGCTCAGGTCCGAGTTCCGACTCCCGCTTGCTCGTGTTGGGACGGGCCAATAGACGGCAGTTGAATTATCAAATGTCGGCATGTGAGGCCGATCGTTCATCGTGGGGTAAGGATATAAATTCTTCCGCCTCAGCATAGGATACTTAATGTATAAAATATCCGCTAATCGTCCGAGAGCCCAGTCCTAACTTTGTAGACAGAACGATGCCTAGCGTTGAAGAGAGTGAGTGGGAGCGACCGTGTGATTTGTTTGAATTTTTTTTTTTACTGATGCGTTTGTAGTATCCAAGCATAACAGCAGAGAGTCCTGCTGGGTCATTCTCCATGGGAAGGCCTATGATGTGACCGAGTTTTTGCCAAATCACCCCGGTGGTGAAAAGATCATTCTTCAGTATGCTGGCAAGGACGCCACCAAGAAGTTCGATCCGATCCATCCAAAGGATACCCTTGATAAGTATCTTCCGCAATCCAAGCATTTGGGCGAGGTTTCCGGCCTCAACGAGGTTGAGCAGTCCGAACAGGAAGATGAAGAGGAGGAGCTCGATGAGGATGAAAAGAGAATGGCTGAAAATGAAAAGAATAAGCCCCCTCTCAGCCAAATGTACAATTTGTTCGATTTCGAGCATGTTGCTAGACATTTACTCTCCAAAACCGCGTGGGCCTATTATTCCTCCGCTGCAGACGATGAAATCACCATGAGGGAAAACCACCGTGCGTTCCACAGAATCTGGTTTAAACCAACCATTCTAGTCGATGTCACCAACATTGACATGACTACTACAATGCTGGGCACCAAAACCGCTGCGCCGTTCTATGTGTCTGCCACGGCACTCGGAAAATTGGGCCATCCAGACGGAGAAACCGTCTTGACCAAGGCCTGCGACAAGGAAGGCATCATTCAAATGATCCCTACCCTGGCGTCGTGCTCGTTCGACGAAATTGTCGATGCGGCCACCGACAAGCAGACCCAATGGATGCAGCTCTACGTCAATTCGGACAGAGAAGTCACCAAGGAGATTGTCCAGCATGCCGAGAAGCGTGGGGTCAAGGGTCTCTGGATCACGGTCGACGCCCCGCAATTGGGCCGTCGTGAAAAGGATATGCGATCCAAATACGATGCTGACGCGGCTAGTGTCCAAGAGGACGATGAGGACACCATTGACCGGTCCCAAGGTGCTGCGCGGGCTATCTCCTCGTTCATTGATACCTCCCTGTCCTGGAAAGACATTGCATGGTTCCGATCGATCACCAAGATGCCAATTGTGCTCAAGGGTGTGCAAAGGTACGAGGATGTTCTCAAGGCCGTTGAGCACGGCGTTGAAGGTGTCTTGCTCTCCAACCACGGTGGCAGACAGTTGGAGTTCGCCAGACCCGGTATCGAAATTCTCGTCGAGACCATGCAAGCCTTGAGAGCCAAGGGCTGGGAAAACAAGATTGAAGTGTACATGGACGGGGGTGTGAGAAGAGCGACCGACATTGTCAAGGCGCTGTGTCTCGGTGCGAAGGGTGTTGGCATTGGTAGACCGTTCTTGTATGCCATGGGATCCTATGGTGAGGCTGGTGTGATCAGAGCGATGCAGCTGCTAAAAGACGAACTTGAGATGAACATGCGGTTGCTCGGGGTTACGTCTATTGACCAATTGAACCCATCGTACCTGGACGTGAGAAGTATAGATCAGCATGGCGCAAGTCCAGCCGACTACCTTTCTGACGGTGTATACGACCCATTGCCACATCCGGCATTTAAATCTAAAATATAACGGACTGCACTTTTTGTTTTGTTTTAATGGTTTTTTAGCATGAGAAAAAAAAAAAAAATAGTATATTAGAAGAAAACAGATAAAATGGATATTAAGAAATAGTGCAGCAACTGTTGGTCTTTTTAGCCTGTTTGTAGAACATTCTAGATGAAGAGGATAACGCTTCGGATTTGTCGACCAAAGAATCCAACTTTTCACCACGCTCCAAGACGGAGTTGATGGTCTTGTGTAAGACAATCTTGGTCTCATCAAGTTCCTGCTGGACCTTCATGATGGTGTCAGCTTGATGTGGATCTTGGTATTTGCGTAAATACTCGTCAAGCACGGGGAATTCCAGTCCAGAAGTGGACGTGGCATTCTCCCACTCTGGCCGTGGATGCTTGGCCAGATATTCGTCGAGCACTTTGTTGAGGAGAGAGAAGGCGACTCTAACAGGGTACTCAGAGTCGGAAATGATGAGAGCAGCTAGCCCTTCAGATCGTGCATAACAGTGTCCCACATAGTCTAGAATACAATACAATTAGCGACCCATTTTTTTTTTTTGTTTGATGCCGACCAAATCCAACTTACTGTTTTCTTCGACGGATTGTCGCTGACCAGCCTTTGTGCGCTTGGCCACGGTGGTACTGAAGAAGGACATGAATTGACCCACACTAATAACAAGGTGTATTAGTTAACTATGTAGACAGAGACTGCGCTGGTGGGGAGGTTGCTTACCTGTTTCGCTCGAAAAAGCTAAAGGACGAAAGGTCCTTGGCGCTGGCGAGCTCAAACCCGTTCTCATCCTGCGCCCCGTTCCGCAAAACACCCATATAATACAATTTCATTTCGTCGATGTGTTATTTTTGTTTGCCCCTGTTCCTGCAGGCTTCTCTGGTGGCACTAGTGGTTCTATGCCAATTTGGCAATATTCCTCCTTTCACAAGATCGGACCGGCTTCCCGACACCGGTGCCGTCGGGACCCCGGTGTCCTGTGAAATTGGTGGGATTCAGCGGCCTTCTTTCTTTTTTTCTAGAAAAGAAGCAAAAGCACTGAGAAGCCGCCGGAGACTCGCAGAGCTGTGCCGCTCAATGTCAGAAAACCGCTTTAGACATGTCAGCCGCCCGTTTTGCGGCGCTGATTGCATCGCTTGTGCATAGATACTAACTATGCATAGTGGTCTAGTAGTCTAGCTGGCTAGCTATCTAAGGTTAACTACGCATATGCATAGATGTGGGTGCGCACGCGCGCGCGGAATCGATAGCGTGGATATCATTGCATAGGATGGGATGCACCGTTGAGTGATGTTGGAAACTAAACTGACGTAGGCAATTTTTGTAATACCTGTGTTTTTTCATGTTTCTTTTGATCTTTTGAATTTTTTGTACTCCACAATGGTTGGCTTTGTTTTTTTTTTTTCCTTTTTTGTTTTTTTTTTTTTTTTGGTTGCGACCAGTGCGACGGACCCCTCTTTCCCCTCCTCTCCTCTCGAGGCTCGAGGCTCGAGGCGCTGATTTCACTGGCGGGGCATCGATAGCTATCCGAGACCCGCCTATATGCATACAACTGACCTTTTTACAGTTCTTCGCTTTCTGACTACTATTATCTTTAGAAATCATTCACTCGGAACATATTCTTAGACGAATAAGAGACGGACCTGGTCGTTATCAAACAATTGATCACTTTCCATTTCCTTTGCCTACGGAGACTCGGCTAAATTTCTCCGCCCCTCGGCTCGGGTAACCTTACCCCTACACTGTATACTTGGCGTTCTTATCTATCTAAAACAATCGCAGCACTTTCTCCCTCCTCTCTATACCGAGACACAAATAGCTATCATTGCATAGTTTCTGGTGTACCCGTCGATGGCGGAATTAAGTTTCCCCACATCACTGTCATCACAAGTACTATCTGATCCCCCCGCCCAGGAATTTTATGGCGATCACAAAGACTCAACGAAGCGGGCAGTCCTACTCGAATTCCCTGAGATATGTACGAATAACAGTTTGTTCAATGTACGCATGTAAATTCCGTGAAAAATTCTGCTGTGCAAACAAACTTTCATAGACCAGGTTTGTAGTTGAATCCTGCATCATCATCTCTCTCTCTCTCTTTCGAAACACCGTCCGACGCACCACAGTGATCCATTAAAAAATCTTATCTCATTCAAGATAGGGTGGGGTGGGTAGATAACACCCCTCCTCAAACCGGTATATAAAAGAAACAGGTATTTACACTGAATTTGAGTTTTATTAAAAGTATTCTTTTTTTTATTGGCACCTCTAATTATGCTAGATAAAGACCTTGAGCAACACAAAACCGACACCAAAATAGAGGTGATCGAGGAAAAGGTGAATGCGGGACCAGATTTGGCGTTCCAGCTGGCCCAACAGTCAAAGGGCCTCGTAGTCGATAAGGCGACGAATTCTCGGCTATTACGGAAAATCGACCTCTACATCTGTCCACTGATGTGTTTAGTGTATGCAATTCAATTCATGGACAAGACATCCAACGCGTCGGCATCCATCATGGGCTTGCGAGAGGACCTCAACATGACCGGCGAAATGTACAGCTGGACAGGTACAGGATTCTATCTTGGTTACTTGGTATTTGAATTCCCAATGTCCTTCATCCTTCAACGTGTCTCGCTTTCCAAAGCAACCGGTTGCTTCATCATCATCTGGGGAATCATATTAGCATTGGCCGCTGTGCCAAAGTCGTACGCTGGCTTCGAAACTATCAGAGTTTTGCTCGGTGCGTTTGAATCAGCAGTCACACCTGCGTTCGTTATTATCACCTCTCAATGGTACCGACGTGAAGAGCAATTCTTACGCACGTCAATGTGGTTCTGCATGAACGGTTTAGGAACTATTATCGGCTCGGGCATTTCCTACGGCTTATTACGACGAGAAATGACTGTTGGAACACCAATTGCGTCGTGGCGGCTGCTATTCATCATCATTGGCTGTATCACAGTTCTGCTTGGAATCCTTGTTTTTGTCCACATCCCCGAAACCCCTGCACAAGCATGGTTTTTGACTCCAGAGGAAAGACTGTTAGTTGTCGAAAGAATTAGAGACAACAAACAAGGATTCGGTAACAAGAAGTTCGACAAGAAGCAGGCTAAGGAGGCATTCACAGATATCCGTACTTACCTGATTTTCTTTGCCGTCATAGCCATGTTCATTCCAAACGGTGGAATTACTAATTTTGGTGCAATCATCGTTAGTTCGTTGGGATATACTGAAGATCGCTCACTCATCATGATGTTGCCTGTGGGAGCAATTCAAATGGCTGGCATGATGCTTTTCGGTTTACTTGCAAACTACACCAATCGACGAATGATGGTCGGTTTGATGGGGTCCTCCATTATCGTCATTTCAACTTGTTTGCTCGCATTCGGCAAAAACTCTTCCAGTCAATTGGCTGGATACTGGCTTTACGGGATCACCCCAGTAGCATTTGTCTGTCTCCTAAGTGGTATTGCCTCTAACACTGCTGGTCACACCAAAAAGGTTATTGTCAATGCTCTTTGTTTGATCGGCTACAGCGTTGGTAATTTGATTGGTCCGATGACATTCTTGGACCGGGAAGCTCCTAAGTACACCACGGCCAAGACCATCATGGTTGTTACTGCTTTCCTGACCTGCGTCCTCATGAGTATTCTGCATTTCATTAATATGCGGGCGAACAAGATTCGTGACCAGCGCAACGAAACCTTGGATATGGAAAACAGTGAATTTGCGGACCTTACTGACAAGCAAAACCCAGAATTTAGATATGCCTTGTGAACTGTTGAATTGTATAATTAACGAAGAGTACGAATAAATGCATTGAAAATCAAGAGAAGAACTATAGTAGGCAGTGCCAGCGTCGTGGCCACTGCGCTAACAGAGATATATATAAGTCCGTTGACACATCACGTGACTCTAAAGAGAAACTAAAAAAAAAAAGAACAAAAAACCCGATTTTTAGGCCTCAAATCCCAAATATTCCCTATTACTATAATAACAGCTAACTTTATAACTATTTCCAGTAAAATTTATTTTACCAGATCAAACACTATATATCAACCGTTTCCCGTTTGGGATCATCCTCCGCCCCTTCCCCCCTGAAACGACATCAGGGTAAATATATCACGAGGTGCAAGAAGGTTATCACGGAACAAGAAAAAAAAAAAATAAATAAATAAACGTACCAGATCATTACGGTACGATGACGGGCAAGACAGCAAAGGTGAGTTTTTATTAGGACCGGTCGCTGCGTTGTACTAACAATAACACAGATCCTGCTTTTGGGTGATGCGTCCGTGGGGAAGACCTCCATACGGAGCCAATTTGTCCATCACCGGTTCTCTGCTGCCTACAGAGCCACCATGGGAGGAGACTTCCTCACGTCCAGGATAGAAACTGAAGGTTCGGACCAAGTTGTGTGTCAGATTTGGGATACAGCGGGCCAGGAACGCTTCAATTCGATTGGTTTCTCGTTCTATCGAGGGGCCGATGTAGCGATTTTGGTGTACGATCTCACCAACGCACAGTCCTTCCAGAGTCTGACCAAATGGGCCAAAAACTTTTATGAGCATTGTAATGTTAGAGAGCCGTTCATTGTGTTAGTTGGTAACAAATCAGACAGGGCTGAATATAGAGTCATCTCAATGAGACAAGCCAGAGAGTTCTGCGAGACCCATATAGCACGCACCGCTTATTCCGATCTAGACAAGGATTGTGTAGAAGCCAGTGCGATGGATAACGTAGGAATTAGGGATGTCTTCAAACGAGTTGCATCGATAATAGCTCAGAAATCCCAGGACAATCCTCCTCCAGCGTTTTTCGACGTCATGGATGACAGTGTTAATTTAAATGCGCCTTCACAGGCCACCGGAAGATGCTGTTGAGTTTTCTTCTTCTTATTTTTTTTTTTTTTTTTTTCCTCCCTCCTCCCTATGTATCTGTTAATGTTTAATAATTTTCTACCAGACTTCTTTTAATTTGCATTCTGTTTTTCGAGCTATTGTAAAGGGGTTTGATATACTACAACGCGGTTGTGAAGAGGTACAGTATCATAGAAGAGGGATGATATAAGGTTACTGACACAAGCAGGCAAATTCGGCTTGAATTGTTTTGTTTTAACAATATCTAAATTTTGGTGCCAGTCTCTAGCATGCTGTCACAGTTCCGAAGTCTCGTTAAATATGTACATACAGGTTTGTAGGGCACGAGGAAGAATAGAATCAAGTTCAAACTGACGCAACACGCTGTGTAAAGTCGTCAAATTACGGTACAACGAAACAATTGGCGTCACTACGCGACGAGATCCAGCCGAAATCAAAATCATGACGGGAGAATTAACCCTCAACCATCCCAGCAACAATGCTACGTACGTATACAGAGAAAAACGCTAACATTCGAGAGTTAAATCACATGACCCTGCTCGCCATCGATAACGAGTTGCCACGGCAACGGCTGGAATTCGGCCAACATCCCAGATCGCCCAGTATCTCTATCGGACTATTTGTTCCCCATCCATTCCCCCCCACCACAATCCTTACGTGGGTCAGTTTTTATCGTGAAGCGGCCCTGCTCTTAACGGATCGTCCCAGATGCTGGTGGTATCAGAGAATTCGTACACTCGTTAGTGCCAGAGTCGGTCGAGCTCTGTATACAACCACAGCTGAGGGGAGCGACTAAATAAAGCACCGCTGTCCAGCCACAAGCGCCAGAACTACGGTGGTAAGAGAACTTCACAGGGGAAATAAAAAACAACAACATCCACATTCACTGAGAAAGTGGGATTCTTGAGGGCAAAGCCCATGGGCTGGCCCTAGAAAGTAGCGCTACCATCAACCAGGGTCTACCTGAAAAATTAAGCGCCGTGGGATGGGTACGAAAAAAAAGCTGCCGGTGGTTGGTCGGTTGGGCGGGATGCGTTATCTTATCAGGCGTGCTAGGTTAGGTTAGCAAATTAGGTCCCCCTGATAAGGGTATCCGACCCGACGCGCACCACCGTAGGCTGGCTTTTCGTTGTCGCTTTTTTTTTTTGCTTCTGGGTGGCATTGAAAGGTCTACGTGATCTTAGCCCCGGAGCGAACTAGTACGTATGGGAGACAGAAACGATATGCGGTGGAATGGGCGGAGGAAGCGCAGACGAGTCGATCTGGCGTGCATCCAGTGTCGGGACCGCAAAGTGCGGTGTGATGGCGCACAGCCGTGCTGTAGTCGATGTCAGGCTCGAGGAGATGAGTGTGTGTACGTGAGGAAGGCTCCTCGACCCAAGTACGACCCCGAGTACGTCCAGGAGCTGGAGCAGGCCCTAGAGCGTCTTTCAGGCGGAGTGAGCCGGGGTCCCGGCTCGCCTAGCAGCCTCGAGGACGGTGGTGCAACCGTAGAAAGGATTACGGAGGAAAAGAGCCTTCGCAACGGTGCTCCCGATGCGATGGGTGCCGGTGCAAATGGTGGTGAGGACTTCTATGGATCGTCTGCTGCCGTGTCGTTCATGAGACTGGTCGAGGCAGCAGTCTCATCCACATCGCCTGGAGGCACATCCAGGAGAAACACATCGCGCGGGCTCTCGTACTTTGAACCTAGCAATGGGCCCGAAGACGGTAATGGTGTCGTAGCGGACAGATCGCTACCCCCTCGGGGGTTGGCAGACTCGTACGTCCAGCTGTACTTCACATACGTATACACGCTGTATCCGTTTGTACACGAGCCATCCTTTGTCGAGGCGTACAGGGCCCTGTGGGCTGGAAATGAGAGCACCAGCAGCAGACACAATCACACCTTCTACTGCATCCTGAACATCATCTTTGCATTCGGCTGTCTGTTCACGCCGTCGGAAACGTCGTCTTCGGAGGTCTACCTCAATAGGGCAAGAGGACATGTCCGATTTGATGTGCTGGATGCGAGAGAGGCAAGCTCCCTGAATCTGCTGCAGACGCTGCTACTGTATGGCCAGTATCTCCAGGCCACCGACAAGCCGACAGCGTGCTGGAACGTGGTCGGACTGGCCATCAGGGTTGCGCAGGAGCTGGGGCTCCATCGAGAGGCCCAGGTAGGGGAGCGGGCTAATGTGGTCGACCAGCAGATGTGTAGGCGACTGTGGTACGGATGCATCCTAATGGATCGCACAGTCGCTATGACCTTTGGACGGCCACTGATGATTGCGAACACCGGAGGAGTGTCGCCTCCGGCATTTGTCGACGACAGGTACATATGCAGCACGGGGCTGAGACTGCCTCCAAACCGCCCCCCTTCCGTTCTGCTCTTCTTCCAACAGACCTTAGCGTTGTACGAGATTCTGGCAGACGTACTCAAGCTGTACGACGAACACGATCAGGAAGCGCTCGACATGCTGTCGAGTATCCTCGCAATTGCGGGTCGGGTCCGCAGATTCAAGCGAGACATACCCAGCGAGTTGCGACTCGAGAAAGTTGAGCAGCATGGTGCGACCAGCCAATTCCGACGACTCACACACGTACTCCAGATCCGGGTGTGGCATCTGGAGATCATGCTGTATCGACCGATGCTCATGCCTCATGGAAAATATCAGCCGGATGAGGAGGGGGAGAAGGAAGAAACTGAGGACAGCCTACAGCTGGCCAACGAACGCGCGATGTCACAGCAGTGCGTAGAGTCGGCCATGAAAATCATCAGTCTGACGTACGAGAATCGATTGACGAGAAATCTGCCCAATGTGTGGTACAACGTGTTCTACGTTTATACGTCGGCAATTGTACTTCTGGCCGCCAGGCTACACCCAGCACAGTTGGAGAAGGATGTGGATGGAGCGTGGTCCAACGCATTGTCCCTGCTTCGCATATTTGAGCAGCACAGCGCATCAGCAACACGATGTCTGAAAATGCTCGAGCTCATTGACGAACGCATTTGTTCAGTCACTAGCACACCGTCCAAGGGGTTTTTTGATCTGATAGTTGATGGCCATCCAGACCAAGATTTAATTTCAGCCATGTGTGGCCCTACTGGGTTGTTTACCGATGACCTAGGGGTGTAACAGCCTCTAGTGTTATAATGATGAGGAAGTAATGATAAAACCCCCGCAAGTGTAAATATTTGTGAAGATGTCTTCTCATCATGGGAGAGGCATTGATGGCCTGTAGCAAAAAGAAAAAGTATGCTGAACCTCCACAATATATGCATGAATTGAGTTGTTCTAGTATTTATGTTAATACTTTATATATTTCTACAACTTGCGATGGTCGCTTTAGCATTGATAATGCTGAATGTAGACCGATTTCTCACTTTAGTCCACAGACTTTAACACAACAAAGACTGCATACCCTCTTTGGGCAGTAGCTGTATCTCTTTTACCTTAGCCTTCTTTTTTGGCTGTTCCTTTGACAACAAGAGCAAAGTAGAATGTAAACCATATGCAAGGTGTAAGTGTAACAATGTCCTGGGGAGTGATTTGCTAAACCCAGCAAGTGCATAACCTCGTCCTTTTGGTCTAGCAGAACACTTACTACGGCAACAGAACGTTAGAAATTGAATTGTTAAACTGGTATTCTAGTTGAGGTAAAGGAGTGGAAGGTTACACCCGAGTTGGAGCGATCGTTAAACTAATGAACTATAATTCTCAGGCAAGTACTGACAATGGGATGGAAAATTCAATCGTTACGCCAAATATTTCCCAGGTTGAGAGGGAGAGGAACCAGTTAGGTTTCACTGAAAGCGGTAACTTACTTCAGGTAACGTATACCGATGATTTTAAGTAGCTTGGGCATGAAGACAATGGTATATCTAAGCCAACCACTACCCCAGGTGCGCTAAGGAAGGCCACAGTTCACAAAGTCTATTCCTAAAAAATAGGATTTTTACGAAGACTTATTGAATTTATGGGTGCAGTGTGGATTGCTATAAAGGCTCCTACGACCCCGTTCCCAAGCTGGCGAAAGTAGTCGGAATCAAGGGTTCAGTGAGGTTAATTACTTCAAAGATCTGAAATGACTTTTTTTGTAGGAAGGTTGGAGTGTGTTACCTGACAAGGTTCGAATATCAACGGAAAATATCTTAAACACCTCTTGCAAACTGGGGATCCTACACCTAAAACTCGTGAACGAATCTTCCAACCTTTCCTTGATGGAAGTTTTCAGCAAGACCTGAGAGACGACTTAGACATTACAGATGACGTTCAGCTCCTTTCGACTATACGTGTGCCTACGCCAGTAGCTGAATTGCGAGCACTCTGCGTATCGGATTCCCTTCAACGAAAAAGTAGTAGATACACCTTTTTGTGGTTATCTAGTCAAGAAAATCCGCCAGACAACTATGAAACAGCTATTCGCTCACTTGAAAGATATTAAAAGAGAATTTCTAATACTGGAAGCCTGTGAAAGCGGAAGTACGAAGAGAAGTTGCTTGTAGGGATGAAAGATCCAAAATGGGTAACTATTTCTGTTCGCAATGAGCTTCATAGCGATTCGCTTTGAATTCAGCTAAATGCATAGGTTGGCCTTCTTTCGATAAATCTATCACTTATATTATAAAGAAAAAGTTAATATATATTACTGCTAGTTGTTTTAAAAAAGCTAAACATATTACCAAGCCAACTGCGGGCTCATATCACCACAACCAATCCTCTCCGGAAGAACTTTCGGATATTTCTTGTCCAATTCGACAAATGGATCCTTGGTAAACTCTGTCTTCTTGACCTTCCACTTGCTCGTCCCAAGCACACCATCTAACTCTTCGACTGAGGGGAGCTTGACGTACACATCCCCATTCTCTTCCTTGACATCAAAAGTGGCAATTGAGTACTTGTCGTCAGTTTTGCAGGACCCTGTGTTTGCCTTGCCTCTCTCCAAAGTAAAGTTCCGCTTGTGCAGTGGACAGGAAACATATGCCTCGTTGTTCTCGTCAGTAGCCAGAATCCCTTGGCTAAGCACAAATGCTCGCTTGTGGCCACACATATTTTGAGATGCATACAGCTTGTCCTTGAGTCGGAAGATAGCGATCTGTGTATCTCCAATGAGAACAGTTGTACTCGAACCAGCATCACTATGAGGCAGCGCATCTGACTTGCACGCCAGCTGCCATTCAAGCTTGGCCCATTTTGTACTCTTGAAGTCGTTTGTCGCAGTTCCCGTTTCATCGGTGGGCCAGTCTGCAGGGCGCTGCTGACCTCGCTCGAGTACAATTTCAACCGGTTCCACTCTCCTCTTTGTGTTAGAGAATTGAACAAACTTCTTTCGGATGTGCGGAGATTCCACTGCTGCCTTCCATTCGTCGAAAAACGAGTCAACAATTGTGTTCATTTGCTGTTCCAGCTCGCTGCAAATCCCAAGCTTGTCATCGATAACGACTTCCCGAAGATACTCGATTCCACCAGGGAGGTTCTCTAGCCACCGCGCTGTCCTCTGCAATCTATCAGCAGTTCGAATGTAGAACATGAGATACCTGTCAATCAGCGGAATCACTCGATCTGGAAGAACATCTGCCGCCAGCAGCTGTGCGTGCGCAGGCCTCATACCACCATTTCCTCCAACATAAACGTTGAATCCGTTTTGAACGGCGCAGACACCGAAATCCTTGTTGTGAAACTCTGCACAGTCCCGAATGCAACCACTGACAGCACCTTTGATCTTATGCGGAGCTCGAAGACTCTTGTATCGCTCTTCGAGACGGACTGCCAAACCGACACTGTCGCCAATTCCAAACCGGCACCAAGTTGAACCCACACACGACTTGACTGTTCTCAGACTCTTGCCGTAACCATGACCAGACTCGAACCCTGCTGCTATCAGCTCTTCCCAAATAGAAGGAAGGTCCTCTTTCTTTGCCCCAAACAAGTCGACTCTCTGCCCACCAGTGATCTTGGAGTACAGATTGTATTTCCTGGCAACTTCCCCAAGAACAATGAGCTTTTCTGGGGTGACTTCACCTGCACTTATCCGCGGTATAACCGAATACGTTCCGTTTCTTTGGATGTTGCCTAAAAATCGGTCGTTGGTGTCTTGCAGGCCGTTAACTTCCTTGTTCATGACGTTCTTGTTATACAGCGATGTGAGGATGGAGCCCACGGTCGGTTTGCAAATTTCACACCCTGCTGAGTCGGGCATTCTGCTAATTTGCTTCATCACCTGGTCGAAAGTATCAATCTTCTTGACCATGATAATGTTGAATAGGTCTGCACGGGATTGGCTGAAGTGGATACACAGTGCATTCGACACTTCCTGGCCCATCGCCTTCATTTCCTCGGTGAAGATTGCCTTGACCATAGACTCACATCCACCACAAGCGGTTCCTGCCTTGGTGGAGCTCTTGAGCTCGCCCACAGACTGGCAGCTGCCATCGCGAAGCTTTGCAACCAGTTGACCTTTTGTTATGTTGTTGCAGGAACACACTTGAGCGGAATCGTCCAAATCGCCCACGTCATCCTCTCCAGAGGCGGAAGAGCCGACGACGAATGTTTGAGGCTCCTTTTCTAGCACCTTGGCTCCCTTCACAAGTGTATTGAGCTTGATGAACTCTGTAGTATTTCCAACCAGAATGCCACCTAGAAGGTACTTTCCGTCGTTCGAGAAAATGAGCTTCTTGTATACCCCGGAGAATGGGTCCTGGTAGGTGAGCGCAGTAACATCAGACGGACCGAACTTGTCGCCTCTCTTCCGGGGGATTTTCTTGGGTCCATCCCTGTCGGCGAAATAGTCACCAAAGCTGGCCACGTCGACCCCCATGAGCTTTAGACGGGTGCTCAAATCAGGCTCTGTGTACTTTTTGTGCTGGTGGAGCCTGGCCTGGGTGAGGTTCCAGCTGAGGACGTCCGCCATCTCGACCCCAGGTGCAATGAGTCCGAACGTCTTGTTGTTCCAGTTGGCACATTCTCCAATCGCGAAGACGGAAGGGTCTGATGTCGCCAGCGAGTCGTCCACGATGATTCCGCCGCGATCGTGCGAAACGGCCAGCCCACAGGCTTCGGCTAGCTCATCTCGTGGACGGATCCCAATGGCGTAGCAGATAAGATCACAAGGTTCAGAAGATCCGTCTGCGTATGTGACTGAGGTAACTTTGTTGGTCGCCTCGTCAAACGAAACGTCTGCAATTTGAGTCCCGAGTCTGACGTCCACTCCGAGCTCTTTGACTTTCTTCAGCAAGAATTGGCCCCCCGTTTCATCCAGCTGCTGAGAAAGCAACCACTTGCTTCTGTGGACGACCGAAATGTTGTCGAAGCTCTGCATATCAAGCAGACACTTGGCGGCCTCCAGCCCGAGAAGACCACCACCGACCACAATTGCTCGTCGTGGTTTCCGCTGGCAGTCCTTTGAATACGCAATCATCTTCTCCAGGTCGTCAATGTTACGGAACACAAACACTCCAGGTGGGGGTGCGGAGGCGCCACATCCGGCATTGGGCCAGTTCAACTGGGGAAGGACTGCCTTGCTGCCGGTGGCCAGGATCAGAATATCGTACTTGAAGTCTTGACCCTTGGAGGTAGTCACAACCTTCCGATGTCTGTCAATTGCGCTCACAGCATCATCAACCCGATAGGTCATGTGATGCGGGTCAAAGCTTTCATACCAGCTTGGATCGTTCTGGTAGAGGTCGGCAGCAGACTGATGCGAGAAGTATTCAGCCAGCCCGACTCTGTTGTAGGCAAGGTATTTCTCCTCGCCGAGGATTGTAACTTTGTATCGTCTGTCAAGCAGATCACGTTCGAGTATTTTCTCCACAAATGCAATACCGACCATTCCAAAGCCCACAAGGACTATTTGCAATGGCTGTTCGCCGTTCTCCACTGTCATTGTGTGCGGAGAGTTTGCTGAAAAAACGTTTTTTGCTACTACGAGAAACCACCCATTTTGCAGGCTATCAGTTATATATATGTACTACCACTACTTCTACGGCTCAGCGCAATCATCAGATAAGGCCCATGATCAACAGCAGGCAGTTTTGTCAGGGCCCCCACTGACCAATAGTGTCAGTCTGATTTGGTCTTATCACGAATAAGGATGGTAACAGCCTAATTTCGTTGGCTTTCGCGAATTTTCGGGAGCGGCATCCCGAAATTCTGGTGATATCGGGACCGTCGAACCGAGAGTGATAAGGCGAACCCGACCCGAGGGAGATAGTAAAGAGTTCAGGGTTAGGCGGCAGCAGGGCCCGATAAGGCTGAATGGGCTTGAGAGGCATCGTTACATATATATATATATATAAAGTAGAAACAAGTAGTGGGCCCAATTGAAGAGAGCAATTGAGTTGTTTTCTTTTTTTCTTTTATTTTTTTTTTAATTGAAGTCAACCAAATGTCTACTATCGTAGAGTCGCAGACAATTGCTGCAACACCAGTGATACAGAAAACAGCAAACAAGCCCAGGGCAATTCTCGACGTCGACAAGAAGACCCCGGATAACCATGTCGCTCGAGACAGTCGGATGCTGCGATTGACAGGGTCCCACCCGTTCAATTCTGAGGCCCCGCTCAACATTCTGTACCAATCAGGGTTCATCACACCTGAGTCCCTCCACTTTGTTCGAAATCACGGGCCTGTTCCCGAGGTGTTTGACGAACAAGTCATGTCGTGGGAAATCGAAATCTGTGGGCTTGTCGAGCAGCCTATGCGGATCAATCTCGCACAGCTGGTCAGAGACTACGAGCAGGTCACTCTGCCAGTGACCCTGTGCTGTGCAGGCAACCGTCGAAAGGAACAAAATGTTGTCAAGAAGGGCTCCGGGTTCAATTGGGGCGCTTCAGGCATCTCCAACTCCCTATGGACAGGTGTACTGTTGAAGGATATCCTCGAGAAAGTGCGGCCCCTACGGTCAGCCAAGTTTGTGTGTATGGAAGGCGGTGACAAGCTTCCAAATGGCGCCTATGGCACCTGCGTGAACATCCATTGGGCCATGGATTTTCATCGAGCAATCATGCTCGCATGGAAACAGAATGGTTCACTTCTCGAGCCTGACCACGGACGCCCGCTGAGAGTGATTGTTCCAGGTGTTATTGGCGGACGAAGCGTCAAGTGGCTCAAAAAGCTGGTAATAACCGACAAGCCCTCGGAGAACTGGTACCACATCCACGACAACCGAGTGCTGCCCACAATGGTTAGTCCGGAACAGGCCAAGGCGGAGGAGAAGTGGTGGCGAGATGAACGATACGCAATTTACAACCTGAACATCCAGTCCATCATCACCAGTCCAAGCCACGACTCGGTGCTCGACATTTCTGGAGTGGACCCCGAAAACACAACGACTACCGTCGAAGGGTTTGCCTATAATGGCGGAGGCGTGCGAGTTGGGCGGGTTGAATTGAGCCTGGACGGCGGAAACACGTGGAGATTGGCCGAGATCGAGTACCCTGAGGATTCCTTCCGTGAGTGCGGAGTAGAAGAGCTCTTTGGGGGGAAGGTCGACATGTACAAGCGGTATCTGTGCTTCTGCTGGTGCTTCTGGAAGGTCAAATGCAGTGTGGCCGAGCTCTCGAATGCTCGCCATATCTCTGTGCGGGCGATGGACGAGAACATGTGCGTCCAGCCACGGGACATGTATTGGAACGTGTCTTCGATGCTTAACAACTGGTGGTACCGGGTTTCCATTAGAAAGGAAGAACGCCAGATACGGTTTGAGCACCCAGTGGCCAGCGGGTCGCAAAAGGGCGGATGGATGGAGAGAATCCGAGACGAAGGGGGTGACGTTCTTAGTTTCGGGCAGAAGAACGAAGAAGAAGAGAGCAATCAGAAGCGTCCAGTCAAGCCTCCCAAGGAGGAGGTGTGCCTGATCAACAAAGACATCAAGAGGACCATAACTCATGACGAGCTTGCCCAGCACGAGAACGAAACGACTCCCTGGATTGTGGTTAATGGAGAAGTGTACGACGTTACTGAGTACCTGGAGTTCCACCCAGGGGGACCAGAGAGCATCACCATGGTCGCAGCAACCGACGTTAGCGACGACTTCATGGCGATCCACTCTGACACTGCCAAAAGGTTACTAGCCAAATATCACATTGGAACATTAGAGAAAACAGCCAATGGTGCTGCTCCTGAGGGTGATGCGACTGGCTCCACTATCGAGGAAATATTCCTAAATGCCAAAAAGTGGAAGAGCTTGCCGTTGAAGTCGCGTGTCGATGTCAGCAGCGACAGTCGTCTTTTCGAGTTCGAGCTGGAACACCTTGAACAATCGGTGGGACTACCAGTCGGAAAGCACCTGTTTATTAGACTAAAGGATTCCGACGACGACTCCTATGTTATGAGAGCATACACACCTGTCAGTTCCCACCGGTCAAAAGGCTTACTAAAGCTGCTCGTTAAGATCTACTTCCCTAACGGCGACATTCCTGGAGGCAAGATGACCGGCCTGCTCGAGCAACTCCAGCCAGGGCATCTTCTGGAATTTAAGGGCCCCACAGGATCTTTCGAATACCACGGAAAGGGAAACGTCACATACAAGGGAAAGCAACGACGTGTCAAGAAGTTTTTCATGGTCAGCGCTGGCAGCGGCATCACTCCATGCTTCCAGGTGCTGAAAGAGATGTGTGAAGAAGCGGATGACGCTACTAAGGCATTGCTCCTCTACGGGAACCGTTACGAAGAAGACATTCTTTGTAAGGACGAGCTTGCGGACATTACCAAGAACCACTCACACAAGGTCGACATTAAGTATTGGCTGTCTTCGCTGAAAGAGCCGCGGTCTTGGTACATGAATGGGCGAGTGGATGCTAAAGTGATGAGCGAGAAGTTCCGTGAGCTGCTGACAGATGAGCATACGATGCTGCTGATATGTGGGCCAGAGGGGATGATGAAGGCCACTAAAGAGTGGGTTGAATCCAATGGACTCGAGAATGAGCGTGTGGTTTATTTCTAGTGATAATATTTAACTGGTATTTAAGAGCATAATGTATTATTTATTTTCCTAACAGAATTTTTGCCCTGCAAACGGACTTCTTTTCTAGAAAAGAAGCAAAATGGTAACGGGTTCACGGTAACTAGGTGACAGATGCATGATGTGTTATATATGCATAGCTCAAGCTTCCCGGGTTTGCACGTGATACTTCACAAATACATCCACATGTTGCAATGCATGTATCTTTTTTATTATTAGTTATTATTATTAGCTATGCATATGCATAAACTGCACAAAGTCAGCTATGCATATCCATATCCATTATGCATAGCAGTAGTAGCTATTCTACATTGCTATGTAGTATACCATCTGCATATGCATATGCATAGAAAGTCTAATTTAAAGAGCATAGCTATGCATATGCATACACATGCATAACTCGGTCTTCTTTCGAAACCAGTTTTAACTACCACGCGATCTTTGGGGACTGAGTCCGAATATCACAGCAAGCCTGTCCTCAACAACCTGGTAAATATGCATAGGTTAGGGAGCACCACTATTGAACTAAAAAAGCTATGATAGGGAATGGAAATATAATATCCACAAAACATAACTATCTCGGGAAAGAGCTGGATCATTTTTCGTACAAAATACGTATGTAGGCGTAGCAGCAGGTTGCATTAGATAGATATGAATTGAACAAAGTATCTATCTAAATGGAGAAAGAGAGAGAGAGAGAGAGCTCGGTATGAGTCTCCCGAAGGCTATAGGGTGCACAAAGTCCTCCTATCCGCAGTGATAGGAGAGATCAGACCCGAGAAAATAAAGGCTCTCGGGACCTGCATCCCGACAGCTTGATAGAGGCTTGTCTGCCTGTGTGTGTACCGAACCCAACAGAGCGTCAGCGGGAATACATAGATTAGCTCTCTTAGCGCCATAAAGTAACACGGATTGAGAGCGTGCTGATTGGCTGGCAAGTGCACCCGCTGCGTCTTCGGTTCGAAATCCCGAGATTGGGGCCGCCTCGGTAACGCCAGACCGATATCACTATCTAGCCCGAGAGATAAGACAACGCTGATATGCAGGGACCACACACAGCGCAATAGCTATCAGACCAAGAGCCTCAAGATGGGCCGTCTCTATCTATCGGAAGCATCATGGTGGAAGGTATATAAAAGAGTGGTGCTTCGTCACGGGTGTATATATCAATTGGTAGTAACCATCATATTTATATACTATAAAGACCAATGTTTCAGTCACTATGGAAGAAACCTGCTGTTAACCCAGTAAACCAGAAGGCATTGACAATTCCCCTGCTTCGTCCTTGGGACAAGTATGGTAGGTGCTTTCATTTGTCGTGGATCGGATTCTTCGTCGCATTCCTGTCGTGGTTTGCGTTCCCTCCACTAGAACACACAATCTCCAAAGAGCTCAACCTGACGCCTCAAGACGTCGCAAACTCCAACATCGTTGGTCTCAGTTCGACACTATTGGCAAGGTTCATACTGGGCCCACTGTGCGATGAATTTGGACCGCGATATGTCATGGCAGGAACTCTGCTGGCAGGCGCAATTCCAACTGCCTTTGTCCCGCTCGTCAAGAACAAGTCTGGCCTGTTCGCCATACGGTTTTTCGTCGGGTTGCTCGGTGGAACTTTCGTTCCCTGCCAAGTGTGGACGACCACCTTCTTCGACTCGCCAATCGTCGGTAGGGCCAACGCACTGGCTGGCGGCTGGGGAAACGCTGGAGGCGGCGTTGCCTTCTTCAGTATGCCTGCTCTCGAACAAGACTTGCTTTCTCGTGGATTTGGCGAGTCGAGGGCCTGGAAATATGCCTTCCTTGTTGGGCCATTTATTATCATTGTTGTGGTCGCTGTGGCAATTCTCCTGTTCGGATACGACTGTCCAGAAGGTAAGTGGTCTGAGCGAACGTCCACCTGTATCAACGCCCCGGTACAAGATTTTGAGAAATTCGGCAAATCCAATGGCGAAGATTCTACCAACCCTGTTTCCAGAGCCAGTCTGGAAAAGGCAACCAAACCCAGCACTCCCACCCACGAAACAACCGCCGAGCTCATTGAGCTCCCCAACTTTATCGAAAAGCCCACCTTCCTAGACGTTTTAAAGGTTGTTTGCAGTCCCCGAACAATGGCCGTGGCGCTGCCGTATGCGACGACCTTTGGTGCTGAATTGGCTGTAGAGGCTATTCTCTCCGGCCTGTATCTCACGCATGCCAAAAAGATGGGCTTAGACTGGTCACAGCAGCTGGCCGGGAACTGGGGAAGTATGACTGGTCTGCTTAACATTGTGACCCGGCCTCTGGGTGGATACATCTCCGACCTTCTCTACAGGAGATTTGGAACCGTTGGCACTAAGAAGTATCTTTTGCTCGCTCTTGGGTTCCTCGAAGGTGTCTTCCTTTTGTGGATGGGCTTATACAAGAACATATCCATTGGGGGACTCTTTGCCGGGAATATATTCCTTGCCATATTTATGGAGGCAGCCAACGGTGCCAACTTTTCATTAGTCCCACACATTAACCCACATCATACAGGCGTTGTCGCCGGTACTACAGGCGCGTTTGGAAATCTTGGAGGCATCTTATTCAGTCTAAGTTTCCGCTTTTCCGCCACCAAACTGGGGACGGACTACTTTGCGGGAATGTGGAAAATTGGCATAGCAGTCATGGCTGTGAATGGTCTGTGTGCCTTCATACCTTTATGAATGACCAAAAGTCATCATGTTATTTAATTTAATGAAAATGAGTATTAACTGTATATTTGCTTTTGACGTGTGCATAGAGTTATCTGGTAATTTCCGAGATAAACACATAGCTATGATTTGCACATATGCATGTGAACACCTTGAGGTTGCAATTGCAATCTCACAGCACTAAAATGCTAGCATGCATATGCATATTATAGTAAGGAGCATATTTGAATCATCGCCGTTGGACTTCTGGAGTGCAGTTTATCCCTTTATAGAACACGGGAGTTATGCATAGATGACAGAGTGACATGGGGCTCTCAGATCTCAGCAGATATTGCATATGCATATGCATACTGTGGATATTCCCTTAAGCTATTTTTAAACGAAGAGGTAAATCGGAAAACACGTACGCATATGCATATTCATATAACACTTTCTATAAATATACCCGTTACTCCTTTATATGTCTCTATGAATATATGGTCCTCGCTCGCTCTATGGGTGCATACCCCGTCGTAGCAACACTACTTTTTCCGCAATTCTGCAGTGAAAACCACCGGAATATCAGTAGTAACCTCAACCTGGTCGTTAATTAAATGATTGGATGTGCTCATCTGACCACCAAACCTGGTCTCCCAGTTTTCAACGTCCCATCGAAAGCCTTTAAGAGTAATATGGGCAGTGCCGCCAATGGGAATGATCCCACACGTCTCGCCTAAATGGTTCAATGGAGTATCTATTACGGTGTGACCTGGCTTTAAAAGGAACGTGATGCTTTTTTCCGACAACAGGAATATTTCCTGACCATGATAATCAGATAAAAATAAATGTTGAATCGAGTGCAGGGACTGGTCTACCCGACCGCCCATGGATCCAATTGCAATTACTGGCGTATCTTTGGAATGTTTTCCGGTAATCCAATCAACCGCTTTCATGAAATCGGTAGCATACTGAGAGGCATTGCGTACTATTGGAACACCTAACTTTTCATAATACTGCAAAACTGATTCTTCTACCGAGTCAAAGTCTCCCGTTATACAATCAGGAAGGTACTCTTGACGTCCCGCATCGTCTCCGAAATACTGATATAGGAAGTTTGCACCCCCGTCTGCACAAACTCGCGTAGTCGAATAGTGCCATACTTTTTCAAATATCCCGTCGGTAGGTAAAGGTTGATTCAGTATAACCAGGCCATGGCTGCCTTTCGTACTCTGGACTTTATCTTCCAGAAAGACTGCCGGATTTACGTGATAAGTCATTGTACAGATCGCTTGCGATTAAAAGAGCTGGTTGTGATAACCAGGTCTGGTTTTGATGTGATCGTTATTGTTCTCCCAGTTTGTCTCTTAAGCGCATAGCTGCGGTGTGGCTACTGCACTCTTACAATAATGTTGTCCTAAATATACGTATATAGCACTAATAATTTTCATTGTGAGCTCGAAATGGTATAAAGCCTTTGTAACAGTCCACTTTGATCATGTATATGCATATTTATTGGCCTGTATTTTTAAAAAGACCGTACCGTGCGTTAGGATATGTATGCATATACTATACTATATGAAGCTGAGATCTGCACATGTATGATACAGACTGTTCGCATTTTTCTTCTTGGTTGATCCAGCGGTAATGTTGCTACTATGCAGTATCCATCCATTGAGCTCAATTCCGTTCTTATCTCAGGATTTCTATCCTATGAATTAATATTGTGATTGACCCTTAAAGGCTTCACGCATTAGTTGACCCACGCTTAAGTAAGATCTTACTCATCAGCTCGGAGTTCGATCCCAGCAAAACACAACAAAATTAAAATTCAGTCTCTGACGACTGATTTTTTTTTTTTTTTTTTTTCCACCGACTGCTTCCGAGTTTTTAAATTTCATAAATTTGTCAGCATCCTTAGGATTGAAAAATGTTTATTAGACACTTCAGGCAAGCCAGCATAATTGCTCGTCGAGGATTCAGCTCCCATAGCGGCAGATCCTCTTTCCAGTCCCGTGCGTATTTGCGACCAGCTGTTGGATTGGCTGTTCCTGTCATTGGATTCCTGGCTTATCAAACTACTCAAACCCCGATTCTTAATGAGTCGAAGGAATCGAACGAGCCAAAATCCAATGAGCCTTCCAGTGGTTCCGAGCATATCAAAGAGGAGCCTTCCCTTGGAGAATTTACCGAGTCCGAAGTTGAAGCTCCTGAAACTCACTTATTAAAAAGCGAAGAAGTTGACGAAGCTAGACAAGCTGCACTTGCTGAGGAAGAAAAAAGTGAAGAAGCTCCACAGGGTGCATTTAACCCGGAGACCGGTGAAATCAATTGGGATTGCCCATGTTTAGGTGGTATGGCTCATGGACCATGTGGCGAAGAATTCAAGGCCGCCTTTAGTTGTTTTGTTTATTCTACCGAGGAGCCAAAAGGCCATGAATGCGTCAAATTGTTCCATGCTATGCAAAATTGTTTCCGAGAACACCCAGACGTTTATGCTGAAGAGATTAGAGACTATCCAACTCCTGCTGATGAAGCTGCTGACCAAAAGGCTGAACAAGAACCGCTGGCACCAGCTAAAGAGCAAGCTGCTCCAGAGAAACCATCCGAAAATTAGACATTTTCCAATATCCTGTAAATATTGTATTTTATTAACTAAGAAATTTCATTTTGTAGAATTTTGATATGTTTTGGGGAAGTCAAGTTCACTCTGTGAAATGTTCTGTTTCTTTTTCCGTTAATCAATCCAACCGCATTTTATAACCTCTATATAATCCCTTCGATGAAATGGTATAACACGTTTGCTCGGCTGTAAAGAAAAAAAAATTATTTCACTCAAACCTCTTGCCCAATTCGTCTAAGGAAATCGGTTCATAACTACTCTTGTCATCTCTTGTTTGGACCCATAGCACATCTTCTTCAAAATAACCCATGACACCTCCATGACCAGTTGGGGACGGACTTATTTTGAATAAAGCATGACCAAGAGATGGATGTGCTTTTTTTAAGGAAACCAAAAATAGGTCGTTATTAGTACAGAAATCTTCGACAACGTCCTTGAATGTCGTTTCGAGTTTCTCCTTTTCATTTGAAGAGATATTAAATGCTGGCGTTTTCTTCGGACCCGTCGACACAATCTTTTCCGGTGAGGTAAGCTTTTCGATCCTTTCTTCAGGTTTCAAGTCAAGGGCAGCATTAATCAAATCCAATCCCTGTCGAAATCCGTGTTTGACTGCCGGTAGCTGTTGAATTTCAGTCGGAAACCAGTTCTTCCATGCTCTAAACCAAACCGAAATTTCGGCCGGTTTACACTCTGGAGACGTTAACCATTGATATAGGACGGCCAACCATTTGGGGAAAAATTGTTCTTCGAAGATCACGCCTAACGTACTTGGCTTGACAAAACTTCCCCATTTAATTATATGTTCTAAAGGTTCCATGTTCTGGTCGGCGGGGTTTACTGTGAACTCCTTTCGTAAATAATCGCCCAAGCGCGGTAACAAGTGGCTGATAAGAAGGTTTTCCATTTCTTCTGTTCCGAATAATTCTTTCCAAGAGTCTAACCCTTCAATTGGCGAGCCTTTGGATGGCCTCCAGTTTGACAAGAGAAATGCAAATTTTCGTTTAACGTCATCAATCACGTCTCTCATCGGACTCAGTCCAAGATATGGCAGCCATGGGAAAATCCACACATGGGGAGCAGACGATGATGATTTCGGCTTCCATTGCTCTACGCCCTGTCGGAGCTTCGGTATTAGAACATGTGAAATAAGCTGAGTCTTGACGAACTGCGGAAGTACAGGGTCCCATTCTTCAAACAATAAGATTATCGTTGACGGATGGTGCACCGACCAATTATTTGTAAGATATGATCTGACCTTGGGGAGCCAAAGTTTGAACATCATGGAGCTGTATTGTGCTGATCGATCGCCTTCTATGCCAAAAATCACTTTGAGACGGCTCAGGTTATCTCGAAAAAGTGTCGGTTGTTCTACCAGATCCCACAAATTTAACGATCTTTCAAATATGGGATAAACAGCAGAAACTGCCAACTTGTCGAGGTTGAATAGAGACAGTTCATCGATATACTCAAGTTGAAGCTTTTCTAGCAACTCAAAAACAGTTTCGTCGTCAGTGGCGGTATTAATATTATTTGCAATCGAAATAATTTCTTTTAAGCGGGATATCTGTAGCGACACTGCGTCCATTTCCGCTTCCAGTCGATTATATTTTAGATGGGTCGATTTACTCCGCTGTTTTAAATTTTTCCAGTTATTTGAATACTCGTCTAATTGACCCCTTGCCTTGTCAAATAAAGACAATGAGTCGAGTTTATTAGTGACAGGCGTTGTAGAATGCGACCTCAGCTCGTTCATGTCCTCGATGACTTTGTTGCCACCTCCAGTCATGTTGATGATATTTTTGAACCCGCTAGGGACATATAATCCTTCAGATTCCATTTCTTCGATTGTTTTGTACACATTTTTTGGAGTGGTTGGACGGGAAGCGACAAGATCACCCTCTTCCTTTGGAGACTTCCTATTAGCTTGCTTTTTTTTCCTCTCTATGGATTTGTCAGTCCCTGTCTTTTCGTCAACGCCCCCAAGACCGAGCAGTGTCGGTCGCTGCTTCTGTTCAATTGGGTTGACAATACCTCTCCCATCTTGTCCTAAGCCTTTACCTGCTTGGTACCCCATCTTTGCCATCAACTTTGCACCGATGCCATACCTTTCACCGTGCACTTTATCAGGGCCTGTGTTTTTGGGCGTTTCATCTTGTGGTACCTCTGATCTGGCATTATCCGCAGCATTGCTCTCAAGTTTTTCTGATCCACCGCTTACGAAGCTATTAAAGTATTTGTTCATTGAACCAAACCCCACCCTTGCGCCTGATTCTTCTTCTTCCTCGTCACTCTCACTATCGTCATATTGGGACAAGATTTGCCTACCTCTTCTCGCGACGAGATCTTCAAGCTCGTCGTCGCTGCCCCGCATCACAGCTTCACCAAAACTATTACTTACATCGTCATAGTCATCATCATCATCAAGATGTACTTTTCTCCGTTTATATGGACTACTATCGCCAGAATAGTCAGAGTCCATGTTTTTATTTTCTTTTTCGGAGTTGTGGTGAACAGCTTTAAGTAATTTCCCAACCTTCCCTACATCAACTTAGGTCAGTCAGTGCCTTAAAAGACACCCTGATTCGAAACATTTTTATCTAGGTCAACGAATTGAGTACACTATAATGGTTGTCTTTTTTTCTTCATTTGTTAGAGGACGATTGTAAATCCTAGTCAAGTTTGGATAGAATTTCAGTAGGATGCAAGACAGAAAATACCGTGTAAAGATAGACAAGCATCTGTCAGTCGATTTCGTATCAATATATGAAAATACCGTGAAATCCTTTATTGGCCCATAACTAGCTCAATGTACGAATAGAGCTGAAATGCTCCGTTAGACTCTTTATCGGTTCATGCCTAGGTTCGTGTAAAATGTGCGAGTGTTACTGATTTCACTCTGTACGTCCATAGCCTGTTCACACCTCTATTCAGGAACTGCTACCTACACAGAGTTCGCAAGAACTCATCCAGCTATTACTGCGTCCTAAGCCTTAACTATGCCAATATCATATAACTCTATATATAGCTGTTGTCTGTTGAGCTCAATTGTGACGTCTCTTTAGGTGCACCCATTCTCACGTCCCAACTTCTCGACATCACTCCACCACGACTCTCAATCTCGTTTTCCTCAGGTACCGTAATATGTCAAGCCAAACGCCTGCTGCACAACAGTCATCTGCAGGCGCTGCTGGGGCCTCAAGCGGCTCGGTAGCACCTGCTCCTCCGCTAAACTCATCTCAGTTACAACAACAACAGGACAAGGAGAAAGATAAATATAAGTACAAGCTCGAAATCCAGCAGATGATGTTTGTTTCCGGTGAAACAAACGACCCCCCACAGGAGACCACTTCGCTCATAGAGGATATTGTTCGTGCACAGGTCGTGGAGCTGCTTCTGCAGGCTTCCCAATTAGCTTTGAAACGTGGAGCTCGTTCTATAGCCACAGAAGATTTAATCTTTTTAATCAGACACGATAAGGCCAAAGTGAACCGGCTGAAAACTTATCTGTCCTGGAAAGATGTTCGTAAAAATGCTAAGGATGATGGAGGTGTGGAAGGAGCGGACTTGATAGATGATGGGGGACTGATGAGCACCGAAGCGTCCAAAAAGCTATACAAAAAGTCCAAAATAAAACTTCCGTGGGAACTCCAGTTTATGTTTTCTGAACAGCCGCTTGAAGGAGAGAATGAAGAGGATAATGAAGAAGATGCTGGTGAAATAGAGGCCAACCTGGCTACAATGCAACGGTTGAAAACTGCAGATGACAGAACACGAGATATGACTAAGGAAGAGTATGTTCATTGGAGTGAATGTCGACAGGCCAGCTTCACTTTTAGAAAGGGCAAGCGCTTCCGAGAATGGGCTGGAATCCCACATTTGACTGACTCCAAACCCCACGATGATATTATTGATATCCTCGGGTTCTTAACTTTTGAAATCGTAGCTACACTAACAGAGAAGGCGCTGAAAGTAAAAGAAGCCGAAGAAGAGCTGGAGGCCAAAAATGGCAAGAACTCTAAAAAAAGGAAACGAGAACGGCATCTTTTTGATGGCCCTGATGAAGATCAAAAACCCATCTTGGCACGCCATGTTCAGGAGGCTTATCGACGGTTCCAGTTAGTTCGACCGAAAAACAGAGCCATGAGAGGTTACACTGGCGGTCTTGTTAACCTCAAAACCCAAATTATTTAAATATACTAATTTATTCAACCAACAGCCATTTGTTGCTGGTACGCGTTTTCATATAATTTATTTCATGCGGTATGTAAGAGGAGACGTCTTCACTAATTCGTTCAGGTCTTCATCATCGCACGCTAAGTAACGCTGTCGCCCATCAAGACCCAAGGCCGCATAGGATCGTCGGGTTGATCGAGCTGACTTTTGGTCATATCCCAAAGAGGCCAAGCGTTCAATTTTTGTGTTTTCGCGTTGTATCTCGGTGATGGCCATACTTCGCACATACGGCGCAATCTCAGCAGATAAGACTCCTCCTTGACAACAGTCTATACTATTCAAGTTGCCCATACCGGAGAAAGCGGGATAAGATGCAAAAAAGAGACAATCCCTAAGGTTTCTAATATAAGCTGTCTGGTTGATGGGCGTCTCATTAGGTTGTAAATCATCAGACGATGAAAGGTGTTCGTAAATGCGGGGTTCAAATGGTAGTGTGTCTCCGCGTAATGGTAATTCCTGAGTGTACTGAGTGTTCATTCTATCCTGCTCCGCAGACTCCAGTGGTTGTTCGAATAGACTGTGCGTCGAATTATATAGCACATCTGCACATGATAGAATTTCTGGGTCTGGAGTCGTTGTTTGAGTTGCGGGCAAGTCCCCTAACTGGCCTGTATCGATATACTCTCCTTTACTAAAAACTCGAATAGGACCAAGTTTCTTTCTTTCACTACTCGTAATGAACCAATCGACACCAGATTTTTTGCCTCCTATTCCCATTTGACACCAAAATTGAAGGTTGGTAATTGCCTTACGTAAATCCAAGTTACATTCTTCAATAAGCTTTCGCAGTGTCTTATGATGGACTAGATGTCCCTCATTCAATGCAACCAGAAACAAAGTGTCCATCTGTAGAGATATAGAAGCAGGCACAAATTCTAATATTTCTGCATTATTAGCCATCACATCTTTTGGAATACAATCGAGGTCATTACAAGTCAAAATAATGGGCCTCTTTGACACTTCACACACTCGTTCTAAACCAGCCCAAAACGAGTTTTCATCGGAATACAAAACATCCACTTCCTCTATCAAAATCACATTATCTTGGTTTTTTGTAGGCTGGTTAGAATGAACTAATTGTGATTTGACCATTCCTTCCAGAAGATCAAACACTTCCTTCCCAGTTCTCCGTGTGCTTGGGTTCATTTCAAAAATATACGAATTCAACTCTTCTCCAGCAGCATAGACCGCGCTCGTTTTACCGCTGCCACTTGGACCGTATAGGATTAAATAATTCGCCTTTGAGGACACTAGTTCGTCTTCGGTTTCTTCATCGTCATCGATTATGAAATCGTCCAAATGGCGTTTCTTCTTCTTGTTCTTGTTTGAGCTCTTGCGCCATTTCTTAGCGGCAACTATTTGTTGACTCATCCATTGCAATAATAAAGCAGAATTGTTATTCCCTGAGACTACTTCGTTAGTTTCATGAGGCGCATACTTTGTGCACCAACTTTGCGATTCCCATGTATGTTTGTCGAATGCTTTCAGCGATCGAACTTGTGATAATAGCGGTTCCAATATTTCGTGATGTTTCCTGTCTGTAGATTGATAGGCCAAGTTAGTGATCTCATGGGGCTTCATGAAAATCCGAGACGCCTTTTGTACTGGCTGCTTATTGGTGCAATTATCTGAGTGTAATTTTGAAAATATGCTTTCCTGATCGGAGATTAGAGCTGTATGCAAAACTTTGTGCTTACCTTTCGACCTTGATTTCTTCTCCCTGGTAGCACTTTTAATAACAATGGGTTCCTCATCAATTCCTCGTACATGCTGTGTCGGTGGCCAAGGCGTTTCTAATTCCTTTAACCGTTGAAAACTGCTCATTTTTCCGTTAGAAGTTTTGTCTGATCGCGATCTTTTCGCAAAGAATGGATGCACCGGTATGTTCTCATTAGGTTTTTGCATTCGCTTGTTCTCAGGTACCGAATTGACTCTGACTGCTGGTGGGTTGTGGTCCTTGCTTTCTGATTGCATCTTGGGTTCACTTTCCACTGCCGCAGATGTTGCTTTTGACTTTTTCAGAAAGAATGGATGAACCGGTTTATTTTTCTGATCTTCTTTGAACTTTTTTAGCGATGTCAACCGACCGTTGGCTGTTGTTTGTAGCCCCCTCAATTTGTCGGCTGAAATTTTCAATTTAACCAAACAGCTTGGCTGGTCTGCATCTTCCTCCTCTCTGGCTCTCTTCCTTCTTGGTTTAAAAAAAGGGTGGATTGGCTTCGCATTTGCTTCCTCTCGCTCCGGCGAAGGAGACCCGCTAGCATTGTTACGACGGTTCGGCAGTTTCAAGCGAACTATATAGCTATTTGGATCTGGCTGGCTCTCCTCGTCATCTGCCTTATCATCTTTTATCCCCCACAGGCGATACAAAGTAGAGGATGATTTCATATAAAAGGCAAACCCCTCTCTATATATACTAGATGATAGATAAAAGGCAAGTAAAATAAATAAATAGAAAAATTAACCTTCAAGAGCTCAAAAGAAAGATCCAAAACGCGTCAACCAATTTATGATCGACGCGTAAAGCCAAGTTAAATTGGCCAAACACTTGTCGGTGCACCGGTATTCAACCGGTCACCCGAGGAACAGCCGTACGATGAGCTTGATGGATATTAATAGCCACCTATATCGGCAGGCTAACTGGGTTCTAGATTGCCTCCTTTCCAGTTCAAATTTGATAGGCATCGGAGCGCTTCTAGAGACAATGGGACCAAGTTGGGCTAGCGGGGATACTTGTTAGTATATTATTAGTCCACTAAGTGTATGATTGAGCTGATAATTTGGTCGTATGCCGTTGTTTAATCAACGAAGCCATAAAGCAATTGTCCGCTCTATACAAACTTAGTATAGCCTGGTGTATAACCACACGCTGAGAGCTAACTCAAATACTTCATTCTTGTGAAAATTCCAGGGAACGAAAATAGCGAAGAGAAACATCCGGTATGCCGATATAGCGGTGAACCGGCAACTTGAGTTCCCGGCACTATACCAGGCCACACTGAATCAAATGGGTCTCTGACAGTTAAGAGTGAAGACGAGATAACATATTTAATGGACCAACAGGGAGACCCACCAACATCCAACCCACAACTAAGGATTTGGTTCAAGGAGGCTCAACAGTCTCTTGGACTGGCGGGTCCGATTTGCAAGGAGGCCAATTCGCTGGTTACCACTTCTCGGAAACAGATCGAACAAGCTACAGTTTTGTGGGCACAAGTGATGTTTCTCCGAGATGCCATCAATGAGCAGCTGGATTTAATACGAAATGTCAAATTGTCCTTGGAAGAGCCGAAAGACAAAGGTAATGAAGAACTGGAGAATTTGATAGATGATTTAAGAGGGATGGAAGATACTCTAGATGCATCCTTACGGAATTTGGAGATCACTAAACTGGACAGTGCATTCAACCATGATGAGGGCAAGAATCTAAAGAGCTTTGTATTCGAGGATGGGATTGACACAGTCAAGCAAAAGATAGAACAAGCTATTACCTCTAGTAAGGACACCCAGTCAAACGTAAGCAAGGATATTCGTGGGCTTGAACGTAAAATTGAAGAATTGAACAAATACGTCGTCAAGGACGATTTGAAACTTGAAAGTTTAGAAAATGCACATAAAGGAGCAGATGTAATTGCTTCTAACGCTCATGCTATGGCAACTCTACTGGAATCATTGGCTCGTCATTACGATCAATGCCTGACAGCAGTTTCAATGAACGAAAGGGAAGACAGAAATGATGAAGAATTGTCGGAACTTTTATCAGTTTTGGACAACGACTCGCAACAAGTCGGAGATGTTGTCAATGAGCTGTATGAACGGCGTAAGGCTATAGAAGAGTCAGAGCGCTCTGTTTCTGACGTTTATAATGACATGGAACGAAAGCACGTTCAAATTGTATCATATTTTGACAATATCACCGAATTCAGCAAGACTCATCTCACGCATCATCTCTCTCTTCTGGAATCATGCACTCAAAACCAAAAACAACACATCGATGAGATTCACCGCCTTATCAATGAAGTTTCCTCATTAGTAGAATATTACGACATGTTTTTCAACAGTTATCATGCATTAGTGTTAGAAATACAGCGCCGGGGTCGAGCTGAACAGAAAATGGAATCAATTGTACAGGACATGAGGAGCACGCTGGCTCGACTTCACCAAGAGGAGGTGGACACTCGGAGGGCGTTTATGGATGATCGTGCGGATTATTTACCAGCAGATTTATGGGCTGGGCTGTCTGATTATCCAACTCAGCCTAATATTGAGTTTCAAAAGTCCGCAAATCTTCCTGTAGTTTCTGAAGAATCTCTCCGAAGGGCGAAGGAAGAAGTAAAATGATGGCAGCTTCTTATTACTATTGTTATTATTATTATTATTATTTATTTTTTTAGTATTATTATATATCTTTTTATGCATTTTTTTTTTTTTTTTTTTTTTTTTTTTTTTTTTTTTTTTTTTTTTTTTTTTTTTTTTTTTTTTTTTTTTTTTTTTTTTTTTTTTTTTTTTTTTTTTTTGGGGGAGAGGGGGGCATCGCTAATAAAGTCTGAACTCGCAGATATCCACATGCGTGTATCCACTCCGTCATAAATATTCAGTAGCTAGTATACTACGAATATACAACCATGTGCATCTCCTTGAGGACTATACAAGCCTATATCTTCGGAGTGCCATAAATGGCCTGTTCTCATTTCCCCTCACGCGTGTGCTGTCAAATTGAGTGTTCATAGACAGAGATTGTGTTTGCACAGTGAGGAGAGATATTACATTCAAAAAAAGCTGCAGATCCTACGGAAATATATGCAACTGAGAAGAATACATCTTGCCTGTTTTGGCGAATTTCAAGCTATCCGATGGAAACCGTCGGTACGACTTCGGCACTTCTACCTTGTGTGTAATGTCGATCTGCAGGTTACAGTGCGGATCCTGGATCACAGACACTCCCGGAGCACCAGCTTCCCTAGCTCTTAGTTCTCTTTTTGTTACTTAGTTGGTTTGAACTGTTTTATAAATATTAATTTTATGTTGCGCTCTCGTTTTTTAAAGTCACGCTAATATGTAGAAACTTCCGTCGAATAGAAAGCGGAAGTATTAAAAGTAGTTTCATGTTCTATGCAGCGAGGGCTACCCGTTATCTTGATAACGGGAATAACACAGATGTACCAAAAAAATTTCCGCACAGTGGTTTTCCGAGCGGTTTAAGCTCCGCAAAGTGGGGTATATATACAAACTGATGGACTTTCCCCCATCCATCTTCCAGTGTTATCTAATGGTAAAACTGGCTCAAAGTCTTCTATCTGTTATTTCCAGTGCTCTTGCCAGCGCAAGCAGTGAAATTCCAAATTTCAAGCATCTGGGAGGATTGGGTCCATACCAGTCCCACGATGGGATGGGAGTAGACCCGAATACGCCAATGGGGTGCAAAACGACTCAAGTTATCATGATGTGCCGGCATGGTGAACGATACCCTCAAGAGTTTGAATACGAAAATATCATTGCTACGGTGCGGAAAATCCAAGATGCCGAAGATGCATCAGGTCCACTAGAATTCATTTCAAACTACACTTTATTCATGAACAAGAATGATTCCGGCCGTGAAACCAGTACTGGCCCTTACAATGGCCATTATGAAGCAATAGAATTGGGTAAACAGTATTATGCGAAATATGGCCATCTTTGGGACGACGACATTAAAAAGCTAAATATTTTCTCTTCTGACCAAGATAGAGTTCATGATACTGCAAA
>JAJLUR010000097.1:0-40329 GCA_030674225.1 Blastobotrys terrestris | reverse complement strand
AGAGAGAGACTGACGTTGTGTGCAGGATGCAAACCATAAAGTGCGTGGTCGTGGGAGACGGTGCAGTAGGAAAGGTGAGTAAAGGACAGCGGCGGACAGAGGACTGGTACTGACAGCGCAGTAGACGTGCTTGCTTATCTCGTACACGACAAACAAGTTCCCCAGCGAGTACGTGCCCACCGTTTTCGACAACTATGCGGTGACAGTGATGATAGGGGACGAGCCCTACACCCTGGGACTCTTCGATACCGCCGGACAGGAGGACTACGACCGACTGAGACCGCTGTCATACCCGCAGACCGACGTCTTCCTGGTCTGCTTCAGCGTCACATCGCCGTCCAGCTTCGAGAACGTGCGGGAGAAGTGGCTGCCGGAGGTCCACCACCATTGCCCCGGCGTGCCCTGCCTGATCGTGGGCACCCAGGTCGACCTGCGGGACGACTCTGCTGTGGTGGACAAGCTGGCGAACCAGCGGCTGCGGCCCGTCAGCCACGACGCCGGCGAGCGGCTGGCCAAGGACGTGGGTGCGGTCAAGTACGTTGAGTGCTCCGCCCTCACCCAGAAGGGCCTCAAGAACGTGTTCGACGAGGCCATTGTGGCCGCGCTCGAGCCGCCCGTGGTAAAGAAGACAAAGAAGTGTCTGGTACTATGAGCAGATGCATAGATCAGTAGTAATCGTAATCGTAACTCCTTCCACCCCACACTGTAGTGCCCTCCGGGCTACCTTTGTTGCCTCTTTTCGGAGAAAGGAGAAGAAAAGAAGCAGAGAAGCGGCCACCGGGACGGTGTCTGGGTTCATAGTCTGTACAGGCACAAAAGCGATTGGGTGTCCGAGGACTGCTGGCTGCTCGAGACTGCACACGTCATGAAGACACAGAGCCGTCCGGTGGGTGGGCTCACAGATAAGATAGTCAGGGCCACTACAGCACACACCGGAGGAGTTGGGGTAGCCCCATTGAGCTGTGTGTGTGTGTGTGTGTGTATGTGTGGGTGGGTGGGTGGAAGCAGGATTGACCCAAGAGCGAGGCCTCTCTGTGGGTGGGGAGAAAAAAAGGGGGAAGAAAGGGAAAAAAAAAAAAAAAAACAGCGGGAAATCGCATTCCTTTTATATTTGAGGATTTAGACGCTGAGATGGAAGCATCGGTCGTCGTATGCACCAGGTGCATATCCATCACGTGATCGCCCACATTTTTCCGTGTAATATATAAATATGCAGGAGAGTTGACCTCCTCTAAACGCCGTTCTACAAAGCAACGCAGAAAGGCATGCAGCCTCCGGCAACTTTTTTTTTCTCTAAAAAGAGACAACAAAGGGTAGCTCTGCGAGGCAATTCCAGTGCTTTTGCTTCTTTTCTGGAAAAGAAGGCCGCCCGCAGGGCAATACACCTCCACGAGACTGGGTGTAGCCTCCGGCGGCTTCTTTTTTCTCCGAAAAGAAGCAAAAAAGGTAGCTCTGCGAGGCAATTCCAGTGCTTTTGCTTCTTTTCTAGAAAAGAAGGCCGCCCGCAGGGCAATACACCTTCACGAGACTGGTGTAGCCTCCGGCGGCTTCTTTTTTCTCCGAAAAGAAGCAAAAAAGGTAGCTCTGCGAGGCAATTCCAGTGCTTTTGCTTCTTTTCTAGAAAAGAAGGCCGCCCGCAGGGCAATACAACTCCACGAGACTGGTGTATTGCCTCCGGCGGCTTCTTTTTTCTCCGAAAAGAAGCAAAAAAGGTAGCTCTGCGAGGCAATTCCAGTGCTTTTGCTTCTTTTCTAGAAAAGAAGGCCGCCCGCAGGGCAATACAACTCCACGAGACTGGTGTATTGCCTCCGGCGGCTTCTTTTTTCTCCGAAAAGAAGCAAAAAAGGTAGCTCTGCGAGGCAGTTCCAGTGCTTTTGGCCGCTCCACAGGGAAATACATGGGCCTGTGTAGCCTCCGGCGGTTTCTTAGGTAGCTCTGCGAGGCAATTCCAGTGCTTTAAAAAGAAGGCCACCCGCAGGGCAATACACCCACAGCGTCTAATATAGACCCAGCGCTTAACGGGGTCAGCCGTGCGCTGTTGATGGTGATGAGAAGTACAGAGAAGATGGGAGAAGGACGCGCGTGACGCGCGCTGTGGAGGGTGTATATTTTTCATAGCGATGGTGTTGCACACCCACTCGTTAGCGAGCGGACTAGGGAAAGCACAGCAGACAATTTTCACACACAACAACAACAATGTCACAGGTCTACTCCTCAGCACGCTCCGACACGCTCTTTCTGAGCGGAGAGAAGATATCCGGCGACGACATTCGCAACCAGAACGTGCTGGCGTGCCAGGCGATCGCCAACGTGGTCAAGTCGTCTCTGGGGCCCGTGGGTCTGGACAAGATGATGGTGGACGACATTGGCGACGTGACGGTCACTAACGACGGCGCGACGATTCTGTCGCTGCTCGACGTCGAGCATCCAGCCGGAAAGATCCTCGTAGAGCTCGCCCAGCAGCAGGATCGCGAGGTGGGCGACGGTACAACGTCGGTGGTGATTGTGGCGGCAGAGCTGCTGCGTCGGGCAAACGAGCTCGTCAAGAACAAGATCCACCCGACAACTATCATCACCGGCTACCGACTGGCCCTCAAGGAGGCCGTCAAGTACATCAACGAGGTCATGAGCGTCAGCTCCGACACCCTGGGCCGGGAGAGTCTGGTCAACATCGCAAAGACGTCCATGTCGTCCAAGATCATTGGCTCCGACTCGGACTTCTTCTCCCGGATGGTCGTGGACGCGATTCTGGCCGTCAAGACGTCCAACTCCAAGGGCGAGACCAAGTATCCGGTCAAGGCAGTCAACATCCTCAAGGCTAACGGGAAATCGTCCCGGGAGTCCGTCCTCGTCAAGGGCTACGCGCTCAATTGCACCGTGGCCAGCCAGGCAATGAAGACTACCGTCTCCAACGCCAAGATTGCCATCTTGGACATGAATCTGCAGAAGGCCCGAATGGCCCTCGGCGTCAACGTGCTCATTGACGACCCTGAGCAGCTCGAGGCCATCCGCGACCGGGAGTACGGGATCATCAAGGACCAGATCAGCAAAATCATCGCCGCCGGCGCAAACGTCGTCCTGACCACAAAGGGCATTGACGACCTCTGTCTCAAGCTCTTTGTGGAGGCTGGGGTCATGGCGGTCCGCAGAGCAAAGAAGGAGGACCTGCGTCGAATCGCCAGGGCCACCGGCGCCACAATGGTCTCCAACCTGTCCAACCTCGAGGGTGAGGAGGTCTTTGAGTCGTCCTATCTCGGCCAGGCCGAGCAGGTGGTCCAGGAGCGCATTTCCGACGACGAATGCATCTTGATCAAGGGCACCAAGGTTCACTCTGCATCCTCAATCATTCTCCGTGGATCCAACGAGTACCAGCTGGACGAGATGGAACGATCCGTCCACGACTCGCTCTCCGTGGTCAAGCGCACGCTGGAGTCGGGTGCCATCGTCCCTGGCGGCGGTGCGGTCGAAACTGCATTGAACATCTATCTCGAGAACTTTGCAACGTCCCTCGGGTCCAGAGAACAGCTGGCCATCGCCGAGTTTGCCCATTCGCTACTCATAATTCCAAAGACTCTTGCTGTTAACGCGGCCAAGGACTCGTCAGATCTGGTGGCCAAGCTGCGGTCCTACCACGCAGCATCCCAGTCGGCCACCCCAAGTGACTCCAAGCGACGGAACTACAAGAACACTGGACTCGACCTCATCAACGGTAAGGTGGTGGACGAGCTCAAGGTCGGCACTCTCGAGCCCACCATGAGCAAGATCAAGTCGCTCAAGAGCGCGGTCGAGGCTTGCATTGCTATCCTCAGAATTGATACCATGATCAAGGTGGACCCCGAGGAACAGAAGGAGGATCCCCACGGCCATTAATGTATAGATAAAGTGTATATTCATAATGCTACCACTAAAGTCCACTCTCATGTTGCCCTCCAGTGCTTTTAGGCTGCCTGCACGGCAATGTGCCTCCGGCGGCTTCTTTTTTCTCCGAAAAGAAGCAAAAAAGGTAGCTCTGCGAGGCAATTCCAGTGCTTTTGCTTCTTTTCTAGAAAAGAAGGCCGCCTGCAGGGCAATGTAGCCTCCGGCGGCTTCTTTTTCTCCGAAAAGAAGCAAAAAAGGTAGCTCTGCGAGGCAATTCCAGTGCTTTTGCTTCTTTTCTAGAAAAGAAGGCCGCCCGCAGGGCAATGTGCCTCCTGCGGGTTCTCAGGTAGCTCTGCGAGGCAATTCCAGTGCTTTTACTTCTTTTCGTTCTTTTGTGTTACTCTCCCGAGTCAATGAGGGACAATGGACCTATTTAGAAGCAGTTACTTGATGGAACACTGTCCTTTTACTTCAACGGAAGCGGTGAGTTTAAAGCATGAGTTTTGAACGTGCATATGCACTTTAGATGTCGACATATCGTACGGGAAGAGCACTATGAAAAAATAGCATACTGATTGCTGCGAACTGGAGAAATATGTATCGCGATCCTATTGAGACGTGCTCTGGGTGCATTCCTATATCAAATTGCGACGGTGGAACATAACCATACTTGAAGATGCTAAATACTTAAAAACCCTGGTACTGAAAGATAGGTGTATATATATTTCATAAATCACATTCGGAACAAATTGTTCAGTTTTCCTTTAGATTGCGAAGAGATATGGGTGCCATTTACTTCAACTAACATTGCTAATCGGAAATCTTGTATTTACTCAATTAGGGCCGGAATCAAACACACACCACACTGCTTAACAACGCAGTTCTAGGGCTGCACGCGGTTTGATACCAGAATCAGGGTTATAATTAACGTTAACGTTAGCGTTGGTTTCAGAGACGAGCTACGCATAAATTCTACGATTCAGCCTCGCAGAGCTACCTTTTTTGCTTCCTTTCGGAGAAAAAAGAAGCCGCCGGAGGCAGCAGTCCCATGGGCGACCTTCTTTTGTAGAAAAGACGCAAAAGCACTGGAGATGTCTTTTCTATTATTCATATTTAACTGTCGAAGAAATGAGACCACGTGACCACTCATATGTCTCTTTGCCGCACTCTGAGCGGCGTGTGCGGCTGCTTCGGGGTCCCGGGAAATATATCACATTAGAGAGAATATACGACGGATACGACGGTTCATGTGGATATATACTTGCCAATATCGAACCATCTGAACCAGTACGAGACACGTAAAAAAAAAAAAAAAGAAAAAGAAAGTAACGAGGCATGTCGGGCAATAGGGCTGGTTGTTCATCAATGGCGGGGGGCGACGAGTTTCTCAAGGTCCCGGAGTCCAAGAGTCGACGACTCTCCGGCGGGTCGACCTCCACGGCAGGCTCTGACAGCGAGTCTCCTAGGAGCAGTGGGTACGTTAAGAAGGAGGAAGAAGGCGGTACAACAAAGACTGGACAGGCTAAGCGACGACCCCATTCGAAGTCGCGTAGGGGCTGTCTGACGTGTAAGAAACGACGTGTGAAGTGTGACGAGACCCATCCAGTGTGCAACAATTGCCAGCATATGGGAATTGAGTGCTCGTTCAATGCAGTCAACCCTGCCACAGGCAATGCTGGTTCGCAGTCATCAGGAATTGCTCGGGGTTCGTTAAATATGATGGACATTCGGTTGTTCTATCATTACACTAAGGAGGGGTACAAGACGATTGTGAATTCCGGAATCCAGAACGACAAAATCTGGGGGACGGATGTACCAATGCTGGCATTCGACTATCCCTTTTTGATGCACTCTATACTGATGTTTTCCGCCACCCATCTCTCTCGAACCCATCGCGGGATTCCTGACAATGTCATCACGGTGCATCGGGGCGACGCCCTGCGATTGCTGCGGGAAGAGGTGAAGCGGGTCAATGAGCAGAACCTGGACGCCCTGGTGGCTGCCTCAATTCTGCTCATCCTGGATTCTCTGGCCAACGCGTCCACTCCAGATACCACGAGTATCCGGTCTTTGCCCGCTTCCGCATGGCTGCATCATGTGCGTGGTGCTGCCACTATATTGCTGTCAGTGTGTCCGCTGCCGCCGAATTCGCGATTTTATATGCTGGTTAACGTTGAATTGAGCGACCTGGCCGAGCCGGGTGCGCTGCCACCGACCCCAGTTGACGGAGTTTCCAATCTCCAGTGCTTTGACGAAGATCTCTCAGATCTGTATCCTGTGCAGTATTCTTCTCCTTATTTCCCAACTTTAGCATACCTAGACAAGATTTTCCACCAGCGATACAAATCCGACTTCATTCTCCGCGTGTTTGCATTCCCGGCATTGTTAGATCGCAAGCTCCTGGACATGCTAATTAAGGGCGATGAATGGACAAAGCGCATCATCAAGGTGTATTATAGATTAGTCCGGTCCTTCACAGCTGAAATGAGGGAATCGGTGTGGTTCTTGGAGGGTGTGGCCAAAGTTCTTCCAATTGACATGGACACGGAGTATGGCGGGCTCGGATTTATCACATCTGCATTGCCAGTTGCTACGTCGTTGGAAAAGGTCCTCGAAGGCTTTGATGAGAGCATTCTAGCTGGAATGAACGTTGCTTCAGACATGAACCTGGGCGTGGCCGGTGGTGAGTGGGGCAACAGATATGAAGCGGCCGGGTTGACTGAAATTGCAAAAGAGATGACAAGTTCAAACGCACTGCCAAACATCCAGGAAGATCGAGATCTATTCGACGTCTATAATACGTGAACAAGACTTCTTCTGTGATGCCTCTTTTTTTTCTGCGAGTTCGATCCCGGGCTACAGCATTTATTTTTTTTGCACTACCGAGCCGCACAGAACAATCTAGAAAGATCAAAGACACCCTTTTCTTACATACAAAATATAAAGGGAAGAGAGACACCACCACCACCACCACCACTTAAAAACACTCTGAACACACTTTTTGACACACACCCACAGACAACCCGCTGTAAAAGAGAACAAAAGGAAAACAACAGCCATGGTCCTTCACAATCCCAACAACTGGCACTGGGTTGACAAGAACTGCCTCCCTTGGGCCCAAAACTATTTCCGCGAGAACCTGATTGGTCTCAAGGCTCAAGATGGGGACACCCAAGCCGAAATCACTGGCGTGAAAAGCTGTGATGGTGACGTGGACGTGAGCCAAAGAAAGGGTAAAGTCATCTCTCTCTTTGATATCAACATGGTCCTCGAATATTCTGGCAAGGCCAAGGATGCGGACGATGTTAGCGGTGTTATTAGCATTCCAGAGATTTCCTATGATTCCGATGAGGATGATTTCGAATTCCGTATTTCCATCAATTCCGAGACCTCTGCCAAGGAGCCAGTCAAGGTCCTCATCCGAAAACAGCTCGTTCCTCAATTGCGAAAGGCAGTTGCCAAGTTTGGTCCTGACCTTATTGAGACACATGGTAAGGATATCCAGCATGAGGGCCAAGGGTTTGCTTCTAAGACTGAGTTACCTTCGTCTGGAAGTGGCACCGCTAACTCTGGTTCTGGCAAGAGTGAAGCAAAATCTGAAGTTGTTGGAACTGCTGCATATAACACTACTAATTTGAAGTTGGAACCAGTTTTCTCTGCTCCAGCTGCCCAATTGTATGATGCGTTTTTAAAGCCTGATATGGTTGCTGCCTGGACTCGCTCCAAACCGGATATTTCTGCCGAAGTTGGTAAGGATTATTCCTTATTCAACGGAAACATTACGGGAAAGATCGTCTCGCTTGATCAGAGCAAGAATATCACCATGACCTGGAGGTTGAGAGATTGGAAGGAGGGCCATTTCGCCAAAATGTCTTTGGACTTTGTTCAAGGCGCCGGTGAAACTACTATTAAGGTTAACTGGTCGGGTATTCCAATTGGACAGGAGGAAGTTGTCCAAAACAACTTTGAGGAGTACTATGTGAAGAGCATCAAACTTACTTTTGGATTTGGTACAGTTCTGTAGAGAGACAGCGTAACAAAGAAAAGAAAAGAGCGTGTGATATGTGTAAATATATTATAAATTATGAATGTATGTGAAAATAAGTTAATTTTTTGGTTTGGGCCGTCCAAATCCCTCCGGAACTCCTTTTGCATGCCGGAAAGTGGTTGAAGGAACAGTATACAGGCCACCACCAAAAGTTGTATTCCAATAGAGGCCATTTTCCCGAACCAATTTGATGATTTGATATGCCTGTAAAGAGGCATATGGCATACCACTGACTGGGTCGATGTATTTTGCTGGCTTCCCCGTAACCACGCAGAGACGATTCTTTTGTTGTGGAGACGGCAGTTTTGGAGCGAAAATCGTCTGAGAACCCAGCAGAAGTTTCCTCGTTCGCAATTTCGTATAGTCAGTGTCGTCAGGGAAATCTACCATGGAAATTGTTGTTTTGGTTCGACAAGCCCACGGGCCCTCTACATCTGGTAGGGTGGAATCTAGAGGAAGATCGTCATTTCTAAATTTCCTGATTGGTTTTTTCTCGGCTTCACCTTCCACTTCCGCTGTCCCTTCGACCTCTTCCTTCTTGATTTGTGGTTCCAAACTTTCCTCTTTCCTGTCTTGACCTTCAACCTTTGGTTCAGGATCACCAGACGTAGCTTCTGCGGTTTCTTCCGACTTTGGTTCGTTATTGTCCTTGACTTCGGCATTTGAATGAGCATCATCATCAGCCATTTTCGAATCGGAGTCCCGCTCATCATCGATTTTATTACCATCGTTTGCATTTTCCGCTGGTGCTTTTTCCTTCCCATTTTCAGAACCTGACTGGGGCATCTCATTATCATTATCACTACCATTATCCTCCACCATCCGCTCAGCCTCTGGAGTGGCAAACACGTCCTCTTTCGGCTGTTCTTCTTCAGACTGCTTCTTTTCTGGTTCTGGGGTTGCAAAAACTTCGTCCTCTTGCGGTTTTTCCGCAGTCTCGTCAGGTGAATTGGCTGGCTGCTTATCACCATCTTCGATTTCCTGAATTGTCTGATCTCCCTCGAGAACCTCCACTGTTGGCTCTTCCTTTTTGTCCACATCCACTACTTCAGTTGCATTCTGTTCCTGTTCCTTCTTGATTTCATTCTCAAGTCGAGTTTTGAGATCCCCGAATTTGGGTCGAACGAAGATTCTTCTTGGAGGAACCAACTTTGTTGTACTAACATATCTAATCACGGACGTCATTTGCGGACGTTTTGCCAGCATTGCCGCGCGCTGTCGCTGTTTTCTGGCTTCTTCCATCTCAAAAAACATATTCAACGACGCAGTGTTCTTTTGCTCGGTGATCTTGGCTTCCTGGAGCCGTTCTTCTTGGGTCATTGATCTTACAACTTTTTTCTTGCGGACCCCAAGCAAATGAGCATTGGACGCACGTCTGGCCTCGGACTCTTGCAATCTCTGGATCACGTCTTGGGTATTTTTCATGGCCGCAGCACGTTTCGACATTCTTCTATCGCCAGCCAGCAAATCGGCCGCAGAATGACGCGGACGGGACTTTTTCGGGCCACTTTCGCCAATTGGCTTCGATTGCTTGATCTCAAACATCCTTCGCTTCTTTTTCTCGGCCTCCTTACGCTTCTGCTCTCGTTGCTGTTTCGCCAGCTCCCTTTCACCGGCGTTTTCGTCCTCTTCTGGTTCGTCCTCGGACTCACTGGAGGAGCTGAAGTTTTCGTCCTCGTCGTTCGCACCCTCCCCCTCCTCCACCTCTTCAATTGCACGTTTCTTTGTGGGTCGCTTGACTTGAGGCTCACCAGCGTCCCTCTCTCCTTCTCCATCGTCTCCGCTAGCGCCCTCTTCCTCCGCTTCGTCGTCATCGTCGTCGTCGCCATCTTCTTCCTCTATATCCTCCTCGAACTCCTCGTCGTCCTCAAACTCCTTGAAGATCATCTCCTCGTCGTCCAGCGGGTCCTCCGCATTCAACAGACTCTGCAGCCTGTTACCGGCGTTGCTACGACGAGCCCGTGTAGCTACCAGGCTCTCCTCCATAGTGGGTTTGTGTGTGAGAGTGAAAGTGGTGAAGCTTTCAGTTGGGAGGTTTGGATTTTTCGGATGTTGTCGGGTTGCCGACGGGCCGGCTGCGAATTATATTGTGTGAGTGAGAAGCAGAGTTGAGAGTGATAGAAACTGTATAGGAAGTCCTCCAAACCATCCATGTCTTTGGGCCCACGAATTCTTCGAAGGTGGAACAGCTCCACCTCCTCGAGCGAGCTGAGCCACTTTGCGCAATTGGCGTCGAGCTGGTGGGACGTCCAGGGTCCGCAGCGGATTCTCCACAAAATGAACCTGTTGCGGGTGGATTACATCCAGTCGACCTTTAGAGACGCATCCAGGGATTTGCCCGGATATTCGCTGGATCTGCTGCCCAAGGAGGCTAGGGCCAAGCTCCAATTGGACAATGCGGACACGTCCCAGGAGCCTCGGCAACTCAAGGTGATGGACGTTGGGTGCGGTGGGGGAATAATGTCGGAGTCGCTGGCTAGACTGAACTTCACACAGTCCGTTCTTGGAATAGACCTCTCTCCAGACGTTCTGGAGGTTGCTAAGGAACACAAGCGACAGGACCCGGCTTTGGAATCCAAGCTGAACTACCAATTGTCGGAATTGGGCAATGTTAACGACAAGTTCGACATGATCACCATGTTTGAGCTGTTGGAACATGTGTCCAGTCCGTCAGATATGCTCAGAATGGCCATTGACCGGCTGAACCCCGGGGGATGGCTGTTTCTGTCCACCATCAACCGCACCCCGGTCTCGTACTTCACCACCATCTTCATGGGCGAAGATGTGCTCGGTATCGTTCCAAAGGGCACGCACACGTGGTCCAAGTACATCAACGAAAGCGAGCTCCGAGAGTGGGTTGTAGAGCAGCCGGATGTGCGGTTGATCCGTTCAGACGGGTGTATCTACATCCCCGGATGCGGGTGGAGGCTAACCAACGACCGTTCAATTGGAAACTACTTTATGGCATTGAGAAAAGAATAATAAAAAAAAAAAGCAAAAGTTATTATTAGAATGGCAATAAATTATTATTAACACGGGAAGAGAGCACTCCATCTTCTATTGGGCAGTCTCCGCCTCCGGTTTGTTAGCTTCATTGGTCTCCTCCACTGGTTCTATTTTATGGCATTGAGAAAAGAATAATAATAAAAAAAAGTTATTATTAGATGGCAATAAATTATTATTAACACGGGAAGAGAGCACTCCATCTTCTATTGGGCAGTCTCCGCCTCCGGTTTGTTAGCTTCATTGGTCTCCTCCACTGGTTCGTCAACAAACGTCGGAACGTCGTCCAGATACCCCGGAGCCGACTCCCCCTCTCCGTTCAACGCTTCAAACTCCATCTCCTCCCCCAATGCCTCCAACTCTGCGTCGAGCTCGGATTCGTCGATATCATCCGGAACAGCATAATTCCGCGACATGGTGTCCTGCAGTTCCCGCGACATGTCCATCAGATCCTCCATCTCGTCCTGCATGGACTCGATCTTGTCGATGTTGATTTTGCCGTATTGCTTCTTGATCTCCTTATTGGCCGTCTTCATGGCGTCCACAGTGGCCATTGTGTTTCTGAGATTGTCTGTGGTCATCACAGCCTGCTCCATGTTGAACGACTGACTCTGCAGCTGGTCCTTCTGCGCCTCGATCATCTTCCGCTGCTTCAGAAGCTTCAACGCCTTCTGCTTCAATGCATTCTTCCCCGGGCCGTCTCGCATTCGACTCATCTTCTGCTGGTACGTCCCCAGCTCCGCGTTCAGCTTGGTCAGCTTCACGTCCAGGCTGGCCACACGGTTGTCTATGTTGCTCACAGCATCGTTCAGCGACGGCTTGGGTGCGGTGTTTTTGCTGCCAAACAGTCGGTTCATCTTGTGCTGCCTCTCGAGTTCTGGTGATGGCAAACCTCCGACTCCCACCCAGCTTACTATCACCACCCGCAACGCGCCTCTACGCGTCTCTGAGGCTGAATCAGAAAGTCGACTCAATTCCAGTGCTGGTGCTGAATACAGGCTCACACAGTGTCCATGCTGAAACTGCGGCCTGAGTTCTTTCTAGCTGTATAGTTTGGTTCTTTTAGTCCCTTTGGTAGTTAATTACAATGCTGATTGCTTCCCACAACCACAAATCTCGGGGGTTCATGTGTGCCCTGCGGGCGGCCTTCTTTTCTAGAAAAGAAGCAAAAGCACTCGGGGAACTGGGGTGACACTCTACGTGGTCGATGTGTGCCCTGCGGGCGGCCTTCTTTTCTAGAAAAGAAGCAAAAGCACTGTACTCGAGGAACTGGGGTGATATTCTACGAGGTCGATGCTTGCTCTGCGGGCGGCCTTCTTTTCCAGAAAAGAAGCAAAAGCACTAGTGGAGCCTCGCAGAGCTACCTTTTTTGCTTCTTTTCGGAGAAAAAAGAAGCCGCCGGAGGCAATTACACTCTACGGGGTTGACATGTGCCCTGTGGGCGGCTAGGAGGAGCTGGGCCTCGCAGAGCTACCTTTTTTGCTTCTTTTCGGAGAAAAAAGAAGCCGCCGGAGGCAATTACAATAGAAAAGGTAGGTAGCTCTGCGAGGCCTTTTTTGTATTTTTGCCCTGTGACCCCGGGGATAGGGGTCACGTGGTGCTGCGAAATTCCAGTTGATTAAAAAATAGTGAGGCAGCCCAGCAAGCTCTCCACAGAGCCAGTGCGCTCATTGAAATGAGGCTTGTATTTGTACTGTCCCCACACTCTGCTACTTCTAAGCGCTACACCGGCAACTTTAGAGCCCCAGAGACATTGGGATCAGCGCATTGGGCTTCAGCTCCAGGAGAAAGGACAGGGAGAGAGTTGTGCCCCCCCCCCTCATGATGCACTTGGTTGGGTCGCTGATGACTATTATCTATGACTCCAAACGCTGGGGCCACTGGCCACCGGCTCGGCTTCGCCTCGTCCTTGGTGGTCCACCTCAGAGGTCAGACCCCAACCCTCGTGGCCGTTTGTGCAGAATACACAGCCTTGAAACATTCACGGCCTGTCAATCCTCCTCGAACTGGCGATATCTGGTGGACTTCGGCGACCGCCGCTCACGATGCGGCGCGGTGAAAAGGAACGTGACTAATTTCAACCGGTCGACTCGAAAGCAAATGGGCCCTCTCTCGGGGCTTGTAATTGGCGTTGCGGGAGGCAGGTGCAGCGGATAGACTCACTAATCTGTCTCAAGGTTAAATTAGAGCAAAATTGGCCGCGGAAGTAGAGCTTGGTTGCGTTCATTAGCTCTTGTTTGAAAAATTAGTCAACACTTAGTCAGCAGGGTAGAGAGAGAGGAAAAAAAAATTGGGCAATATAGCGACCAGTACGGTGTGGTGATGGACACTCCTCCAAGGTTTAGTTAGGGCCAACCTCGGTAATATTTAAAGTTGGATTAGGACGGTTTCTGTGAGCTCCTTTTTTTTTTTGGAATTATTCTATCCTCCTGTACACATTGCAACTGTTTGGACACCTGCAGTAACGAGAGATCATGTTTGATGGCATACCCGAAGCACTTGAAGCGTTCAAGCAGGGCGAGTTCCTGGTCGTTCTGGACGATGAAAGCAGAGAAAACGAAGGGGATCTGATCATTGCTGCTGAGGCAGTCACCACTGAGAAGATGGCCTTTTTGGTCAGACACTCGTCCGGTTATGTGTGTGCGCCCATGACAAACGAAGTCGCAGATCGTCTGCAACTTCCGCTAATGTCCGCTACCCGGTCAGACCGTCATGGAACCGCCTACACGATTACCTGTGATTTCAAGGAAGGCACTACCACGGGCATTTCCGCCCATGATCGGGCGTTGACGGCTCGAAAGCTGGCTGATAAGTCCGTGGGTCCCGACGACTTCATGAAGCCCGGTCATTTACTTCCCCTGCGTGCGGTTGATGGGGGTGTGCTTGCCCGTCAGGGACACACGGAAGCTGGGGTTGAGCTCTGCAAGCTCAGCGGACTAACTCCGGTGTCTGTGATCTGTGAGATTGTCAGAGACGAGGACGGCCTGATGGCCAGACGAGACGATTGTCTCAAGTTCGCTAAGGAACACAATTTGAAGGCTATTACGATTGACGATTTGCTGAAGTATCGAAAGACCGCTGTTAACGGACACTAAATAATTAATCAAAAAAGAAAAAAACAAAAAAAAAAAGAGAATACGTTCTTATACTGTATATGCATTTTGTACTTACTCGTGTTAACGTTATTATTACTTCTTCTTCTTCTCTACCGGCTTAACAGGAACAAGACGCTCTTGCTGCCCCCAGACAAACTCCCGTTCAGGGTTGCCAAAGTGCTCCACATCAGCATCCGTCACCTTGCTTCGCTTCTCCTGGAACTTGCCCACAAAGTCCTGCAAGAAGGCAATACACTTCTGCTTCATCTCGCCGGTCAAGAGCTTCCCAGCACGGTAATCCGCACCCAGCTGCTCAAGCTCGCTGTCATCCTCCAGCAGGAACGAAAGATATTGGTACGAAACGTCGACATCAGGATCGCCTCCGTATTTACGCTGCTCCTCCATCGTGACCTGACCGCCCGAAAAGGCATATTTGTTGATCTTCTTTTGGATCTGCTTCGCGGTGTCAGTCATGAAAATCGCAGAAGTGTCGGCGGAGGCAGACATCTTGGAGCTTGGACCCTGCAGAGCAGGGAAGAACTTCGAGTGGATCAGAGATGGCTTCTTGTACTTCAACTTGCTGGCCACGTCCCGACAGAGCCGGAAGTATGGGTCCTGGTCAATGGCGCAAGGAATCAGACACGGGATGTCCTTCTTGTCCCCAAACAGATGTGGGAAAGACGTAGCGAACGATGTGGCGATCTGAATTGAGCAGAAATGGAGCTTGCCAATGCTATCAGAGTCCTGGAACCCGAAAACTGATCGAGCAGTCGAGGTGGTGATCTGTCTCGACGTCTTGACAACATTTTCGTAAAACGTGCCGTTCATATACTTCAAGTCGGAAAAGATGAAAGTCTTCTTCGGATCAAACCCAACCGCAATGATGTCCTTGGCATTCTGGCTGGCAAACTTCTTGACGTCCTCAATCGTAAGGTTCTGCTTGAACAGAAACTTCTCGTCGTCAGTCAACTCAATCACAAGTGGGACGTCAAAAACATCTTGCAACCACTTGGTAAACACGAACGGGATCATATGACCCAAGTGCATGGAATCACTCGATGGCCCTCGCCCGGTGTACAGGAAGAACGGCTTCCCCTGTTCATATCTATCCAGAATTACGTCTAAATCTCTGCTGCTGAAAAACATCCCTCTTCTTAGAAATACATGTGGCTTGTGACCAGTGACCTGTTCGAATCTCGCCAAAACGTCCTCCGTGATCTTCTTGGTACCGAACATGGTCACCAGCTTGTCGTAGTCGATACCTTGTTCCTCACCGTCAACCACGGCCCCTTCGACCTCCCAAGGTGTGATTTTCTGGTCCTTAGCGGACTTGTTTTGATTTTCCTCGGAAATATCCACTTTTTCAACTCCCTTTTGAATTTCTTCACTCATTTTCACTTGTGACTGACCGTTAGATCTTGGAAGGTTTTTTGAGAGGGGGTAGTTTTCGGGACTTTTTTTTTTTGGGAGAGACCCGTGCGGCTGATGTTTTGTAATATTGGAAATTTCCTTTTTTGCACAGGAAGTGTACGCCCTTCTTGACACTGTGGCAATTGGAGGTATATTAGACGGGTGCTAATTGCTTATAAAGGAGTCGAACTAACGGCTAGTACCGTGTGTCAACCATGTGTTTATATAATTACAAGCGTTAGCCCTTCTTAGTCAGTAGTATGGCAATCATCACGGAGGAGAAAAACGAAGTGTAGAACAGAGTGAAAACTTGGACCCCATAAAACCCACTTGATGCATCCAAATGGCTTTTAGCGTTCTTAGGCGGATAGTACGCCTGGTCGTATCTGTACATGCGCAAGATCATGACAAGAAAGACGGCCGAGCTGATAACAGTGGTACCTAGAATTAGAGCTCCTTCAAACTTCCTGTTGTGGAGGTAGATCCTAAATGCAATTCCATACAATACAAAATTGAACATTGTACACAAAATTGCTAGCCCAGTTCTTTTCACAAATGGAATTTTTGACCTATCGACAATTACTAATTCTTCCTTTGGTTTAGTATCTGAGCCTTCAATCCCACCATCGCTGTCACTGTCAAGGCCCACACTTTCAAGCTCAGACGCCGCATCTTCTTCTTCCTTATTTGCTTGCACATTCACGTCATGGGTTTCTGCTGTATCATCTTCGACTTGCTCAATGGCATTTTCTTTGCAGTCCATGGCCTGAATTTGCTCATCCTCTTCGTCGCTGATTAGCGAGAATTTTTCCATTTCAATATTCTCGGCTTCAGCTGGTCTATATACCACGTCTCTAAGTTTAGAAAGTCCAAGATCGAGCACTAGAAGCGTGGCATCCACCGTCCCCAGCGAAAGGGGGAGTATCCAGTATTTTGGCACATTAATGGAACTGAAAACGCCGTACTCCTCACCTTTAGTTACGAAGTAGACCCCAGATATGAAAGCTCCAGGTAAAATAATCACTTTGGAAATAGATATCTTATCCCAAAAAAGGTCCGCCACTTCCATTTCATCCATAGTTTCAAGTCAAGCGTGAAAGGATTTGGAAATTTTTCCAAAATACAGGACCATTTTAAAAATAGATAAATGAATGAGATGGGTCTTTTTTAATCGTTCTAATTTTGGGTCGTCAGATCAGATCATTGAAGGAGGTATCGCTACGTCTACACTTAACTTTGAATATTGCAATTGTTTTATGAATACCATATCCCTCTCTCTCGAAGAGAGTTTATTTTTCTACGGAAGAAGGTCGCCCCTGGGGCAATAGGAGGTCCGCACGGCCTTCGACCGTAGTAGTTCTGCGGCTTCTTTTCTTCTCCGAAAGGAAGCAAAACAAGTAACTCTACAAGGCCCTAGAACTTTTGGTTCGTTTTCGACAAAAGCTCCGCAAGGCAATCTTTCCAGAAGCAGCTTCACTGCTTGTGTGGAACCCGAAGAAAACATGATACATGATGTTCCCGAGGCTCAGGGGCCCTCTAAGTGGGATGCTGATCCTTTCCCCACGACCACGCCTAACCAAACCGCTATTTTTTCAGCATCAATTGACATTATTCTAAAATGGCCATCTCTTTTCTTTCCTTTCCTTCCTTTTCCGTTCCTTTCCTTTAATTTAATTTAATTTTATCTTTCGACTAGAGAGTTGCGTCCCCTCGATGGGGCCTGAAGACATAATCAGGTGATGACTAATCAGTGATTGGCGTTTTTCATTTCGCCAAGACCGTGTGGCTGACATTTATGTCCACAGGCCAATGACTAGGGGCTGTACATATAAAGCGAATCCCCTGAACTTCGTTCCCTCCAAAGATTCAGAAGATGGGCAAATTCCCCCAAACCTTTGGCCATGCCTTCGGAAGTAGGCTCTGCGAACAACTCAGGGGAGTCTTCGACTACCGCTGTTTAGACGAACAGACAATTGTTAAGATCAGTCAGTCAATTCGTAGTAAGCCCCAATGGCGTATCAAAAGTGAGGATCCGCAAATTGTCGAGAAATGGAGACAGGAATTGAAGCAACAGGCTCCCGTGAGGGTGCCTCGACATGAAAACGGAGCGGACGATGAAGAAGAAGAAGAAAAGATAAAAGACGAGTTAATCGAGTATGCGTTGAAGGAATTGGAATATTACAAGTTTTTGGAAGATGAGCTAGCGGAGGGACAATTCGTTCCAACCACAGTAGACGAGCATGTGTTCGTTGGACACCAAGAGGACTTAATACTCCGCAAACAACTGAGAACGCTTGTTGAAACCCAATTGGAGACAATGCCAAAGGACTGGCATCCTGGGTCTAACAATCAGGTTTTGGATCTTGTACACCCTTCACTGTATCCATTGCAATACAAGGTTACACCAGTCCTGAAGAAAGACGCTGAGAGTATTAGTCCTCTGGGGCTTGGCCTAGATAGGCTATACGAATGTGAACCCATCAAAGAGACACCCGAGCCGTACAAAGAACGAGTCGAGCACTGGGGTATTTCGCAAAACTTTCAATGGCTACCGTCTGTTTTCGCAATCTCCGCAGATGGGCAAGTCGCTATCAAGTCATACATCAATAACCTTCATCCAGTTCACAAAAGGGACCTTTATGGACCAATTGCAGACATATTTTCCAAGGCAATACCTGGTATCAATGCCGCCCTGTCTGTTTTTGCTTCCGCGGACCGTAGGCCAATTGCAAAGTTGTCAGATTACGAGTTCTATGATTACCCGCTTAGCGAAGAAGATATGGCAGAGAAGTTCGGGGATGATGGTATTGACGACCTTTTTGAGGATGATGATCCTGAGGCCTATTTCCGTGCAAGAGGCAAACCATTCCACAATAAAGCTGTTTGGGAAGGCCTTGAATCGCTCCAAACGGAGCGTGTGGACATCCGCGATAGCGAGCTCAAGGTGATCACTAAACTTGCAAGTATCCACTTGACGCCGGAAAACCCACGCTACCCAGGCGGAACCTGGCATCTGGAGGGGCAGATCAATGAGGACATTATTGCCACAGTTCTGTACTACTATGACAGCGAAAACATCACTGATTCGCAATTGGCCTTCAGAAGAGCACATCGTGATCCGCCATATGAGCAAGGGGATACGTACGGTGTTCGTGAAGTGTTTGGCGTTGTTGATCCCGATGACGTGAGTTTGACACGAACCTTAGGTTCAGTTGTCTGCGAACAAGACTCCATGGTTGTCTTCCCGAATTGCTTCCAACATCAAGTGCAGCCGTTTTCTCTTGAGGATGTGACCAAACCAGGTCATCGCAAGATTCTGTGCTTCTTCATCTGCGACCCCACCGATCCGAACGTGGTTGCCACAGATCGGGTTCCTGCCCAACAATCAGAATGGTGGTCTGAGCAGGTTGCTCAAACGGGCGCCATGAAAAACCTCCCTGCGGAGATTTTCAATGACATTGTGTCTAAAGTAGCATGGCCAATGCCGTTTGCTAAGGCCGAAAAGGTACGTGAGAGGCTCATGAAGGAAAGGTCTGCTGAACAAGTGGACGAATACGAGCATCCGTTCGACTCGTACTTTTCCCTCTGTGAGCATTGATTATAAACAGTCCGCATAATACATATAAAACCGTAAGGAACTCCGCGTTGTCTCCAATGGCTTCTTTTTCATAGAATGAGACCGTCCCATCAATGTGCCTCCGGCGGCTTCTTTTCTAGAAAAGAAGGCTGCCCGCAGGGCATGCGCTACTGCCTCTTCTCTAGAAGAAGGCTATCGGCTGGAGTGCTTAAATTGTCCGGCCATGTGCTGTACTTTTGCTCTAGAGAAGTAGGCCCTCTGCGGTTCAAGGAGATAAGAATACAATATATTTTTCTACTGAGAGAATCTTCGTTCGGCCTCCTTCCAGTTGACCACGTTCCAAATGGCCTTGAAGTAATCAGCCTTGACGTTCTTGTATTGCAAATAATAGGCGTGTTCCCAGGCATCAATTCCAACAATTGGAATGAAGTTTCCGGTCACAGGGTCCTGGTTGGGCTTGGTGATGGTCTCGAGCGCACCATTCTCCTTGTTCTTGACAATCCAGGCCCATCCGGAGCCTTGGATGCCAGCCAACTTGGTGTTCATGTTGTTGATCAAGTTGTCAAGCGAGCCAAAGTGAGAGGTGATGGCCTTCTCCAAAGGAGAGCCCGCAGCTGGAGGCTCACCGCCGCCTTGGGATTGTGGAGCAAGGTTCTTCCAGAAGAGAGAGTGGTTGATGTGGCCACCCCCGTGGAAGTTGATCAATGGCAACAGCTCAATTTGGGACTTGACGTCACCATTCTGCTCAGCGACAGCCAACTTCTCGCTGGCAGCATTGTACGAGTTGACGTACGTGTTGTGGTGCTTGGTGTAGTGGAGCTCGTTGATTTGGCCAGAAATGTGTGGCTCGAGAGCTCCAAAGTCGTAATCCAAGTCGGGCAAGGTAGCCTTGCCTCTGGAGAAGACAGCAGCAGTGGAGAAGCGTGGTGCGCCTCGGCGCAAGCAGGTTCGTGCAATTGACAGACTCATGTTGTTGTGCAACGGCAAACCCACCAGGCAATCGGCCGCCTTTTATAAACAAATGGCTGCAGCAGCAACCACCGCTGGGTTACCGGAACCGGCGGTGCAGGATGGTGGGTGACCGGCTTACTAATCAGACCAAAAAGCAGTAGTTCGGTATGTCCGGGCCCAGGCGGGGGAAAGCCCTGGAGGTTCAGAGAGAAAGCCGGGGTTCAGACTCAGAGGCAATTGGCAACAGCAATTGATTCTTCTCCCTCCCCCCTCCCCCCTCTTCATTGAATCAGCTCGCAGCAACAGGAGCAAGCCTTTGTCATCAGCTAGCCGGGTAAGCCGTTGAATTATCGTCTGCGGAAACGGCTTAAAGTTGAGCGGTAGGTTACAGTCACGTGATATTTCGTGGAGAAATCTCTGCAAAAGCCATTGCCCTTTATATTCTCTCCTAAAAGCAGTAGCTCTGCTAGAACAATTGTGCTTTTGCTTCTTTTCTAGAAAAGAAGGCCGCCCGCAGGGCAATACACCTCTACGAGACTGGTGTAGCCTCCGGCGGCTTCTTTTTTCTCCGAAAAGAAGCAAAAAAGGTAGCTCTGCGAGGCAATTCGAGTGCTTTTGCTTCTTTTCTAGAAAAGAAGGCCGCCCGCAGGGCACACACACACCAACTCCCCCCCCCCCCCCCCCTCCAGACTTACGGTGAGTATACTGTCACGAGTTTAGTGGTGGGTTACCGATGCTAATTTCAGCGCGCGCAGAGCCAAAACGCGTCGAACCGTCAAAAGGAGCTTACGTGTATAGGCCACACACCAGCAAAGCTATACAGCTCGACACAACATGGGACTTGATCAGCTAGTAGGAGTTGGAATGTTAACAATTGCCACCTTGGTGTTTGTGTACTACACTACATGGACTTTTGTATTGGTGAGTGTGTTGGTGGAGGGCGGACTGGACCGACCTAACTGTGATATAGCCATTCGTTGACGAGCCAAACGTTATTTATTCTCTCTTCCCCCCCAGGGAGTGGGCCATCCGAATCCCGGTCATTCTCCTGCTTACGGCGCTGACTGTGGTTGGAACCTTCATTGGATCCGTGTTGATCAAGTCAGCCAAGAAAGAGAAGCTCAAGCAGCAGCAGAAGAAAGCCCAGTAATTTATACATCATCGTAATATATTTCTTTAACTCCCTTGCTGAAGCAACCTGGGGTCGGAATGTTCCCTGCGGGCTACGGGGAGCAAGCACGGAGAGGGTCCATGTATTGCCCTGCGGGCGGCCTTCTTTTCTAGAAAAGAAGCAAAAGCAGTGGAATTGCCTCGCAGAGCTACCTTTTTTGCTTCTTTTCGGAGAAAAAAGAAGCCGCCGGAGGCACCACACTGTGTGTGCCCTGCGGGCGGCCTTCTTTTCTAGAAAAGAAGCAAAAGCACTGGAATTGCCTCGCAGAGCTACCTTTTTGCTTCTTTTCGGAGAAAAAAGAAGCCGCCGGAGGCTACGTTGCCCTGCGGGCGGCCTGGAGCTATCTTTTTTGCATCTTTTCGGAGAAAAGGGAAGTCAGTAACTCCGGTTTGGGGCTATCCGGGCCTCATTCGGAAGATGTTATATATACGGCCTGGGCCCTCTGGTGAGAGTTGAGGCAGCATGATTCCGTACAATGCGCCCTTAGCCAATTTGTCGTCTTCACGAAGCGGAGACGAATCAGCTCTCTCCAGTCTGGGGTGCTCCGACTTCAATCTTGACTTTACCAGCAGCCCGGAAACGTTCTACCGGAGACTCGCTGCTATAGTCTCTCAAGCAACACCTCAGGTAGACGTGTTCATCCAGATTGTAAACTGCTACACCAAAAGAGACACCCAGACCGTCCAGGAGTGCTTGGATCGGCTAGAAGTCGGTGGGATCCGGACGTTTGACTCGATGAAGGGAACCTTTGGAGTGGTGATCCCGAGTTGTGACAGCAACAACCTCAATCCGCACTTTGTCTCTGCGGAGCAGGAGACGTGGGGGACTCGGCAGGTAGAGCTGCCGGGCTGGACGGAATATCAAACGGATGGTGCCGATGGTGCCAATTTGCTGGTTAAAAGTCCGGATGATTCCTTTGGACCAGTCTTTCAGCCGTTTGTCGGATGTGCCACAAGAACAAGGTGGTTTCCGACGCTCATCTCCTGTCACAGCCGCGTCGGGGGGAGCCCTGATGAGCTGAAGAGTTCAGTTCGCATGTTTATGAGGGGCTCGTTCTATTGCATCGATAACGGTGTGGCAATCAGGGTCCATCACGATGGGACGCTTGAGAGTAGAGACTGGGATCTATGCGTTGACACGTTGTACGACAGCCTTCATCTGCAGTGTGAAAATGAACGGTTCCATCCAGGTTTGCTGAGGGCAACGCTGGTCGTACTCCTATTCAAATTGTGGCTGTTTTTGCGGCTGCGGAACGATATTTTGAGGCTAGTGCAATGTCCACCGGAATCGTTTCCCACGCTATCTGCAGAGCTTTCCGCTAGGTATATCCCCGAAGAGCTGGTTCTCCACGGCCCACAGCAGCTGGGTGCGAGGGATTTGCTTGAGTTTCAAGAGAAAATGAACGGGAAGATCCAGATGGTGATTCAGGAACGAGACAGCCTTTCTCACCGCCTTCACCGTGTTATCTGCGATTTGCGTAGGTCCTTCGAAAAGGTCCTGTGCGCACTTTCCAGCGTCGGCCATGTTGTCAGCTCTCTTCTTCAGTTTACAGAGGGAGACCCATACGATATACTTGAGAGCCACGGGAAGGACATCTTCCAGGCGTTGATCTCGTTGACTAAAGAAGATGTAGACGGTCTTTTTGATTCAATTGATCCGTTTGTAAGCGTTGCAGACACGAAATAGACCTTATCACCTTCGCAGTGACGTCCACGCATTGCCATGTCGGTGCCGTTCCCTGCGTCACTTTCACAGCACCACGTGACTATTTTTGAGGTGTATTGCCCTGTGGGCGGCCTTCTTTTCGGAGAAAAAAGAAGCCGCCGGAGGCTACGTGAACCTCGTAGAGGTGTATTGCCCTGTGGGCGGCCTTCTTTTCTAGAAAAGAAGCAAAAGCACTGGATTGCCTCGCAGAGCTACCTTTTTTGCTTCTTTTCGGAGAAAAAAGAAGCCGCCGGAGGCTACACCAGTCTCGTAGAGGTGTATTGCCCTGCGGGCGGCCTTCTTTTCTAGAAAAGAAGCAAAAGCACTGGATTGCCTCGCAGAGCTACCTTTTTTGCTTCTTTTCGGAGAAAAAAGAAGCCGCCGGAGGCAATACACCAGTCTCGTGGAGGTGTATTGCCCTGCGGGCGGCCTTCTTTTCTAGAAAAGAAGCAAAAGCACTGGAGTGCCTCGCAGAGCTACCTTTTTTGCTTCTTTTCGGAGAAAAAAGAAGCCGCCGGAGGCAATACACCAGTCTTGTGGAGGTGTATTGCCCTGCGGGCGGCCTTCTTTTCTAGAAAAGAAGCAAAAGCACTGGAATTGCCTCGCAGAGCTACCTTTTTTGCTTCTTTTCGGAGAAAAAAGAAGCCGCCGGAGGCCACATGAGTCCCATAAAGCTGTCTCTTCAACACTGCTCCCTTATGCATGGGAAATATACATACCTACTCAGTCTGATCAGCGCATATGCGGAGGAGACGCACCCAGAGTTTGGGAATGCGTATTCAGGACCTCAACCTTAGTAGCTATACGAGGAATAAACACCCATGATGCGACCGGCAATAGGGATATGTTTAGGGACATTGACCTGGCTGCTGTATGCATTACGTCTACGGAACACTGGTGCGCTGTGTGCGGTATCAAGATCATCAGGATTGCAGTGGATATGCAGGGAAAACAAAACGATAACGGAAGCCTAGAATATTTGTACTCAAAACAGTAAAAACCATTGCATATATTACTACACAGCTTCGTGAGAGAGACAACGTAAAGTCTACTCTGAGAAGCCCTTGCATGGCTGCCAGCCCAATACGGAAGGCGTACCTGGAGCTCCCGAAGCTGCCACCGGTGACAGAAGCGCGCGTAGAACCAACACCCGGGGAAGCCTCATCCCTAACCCATGACCCTACCTCGTTTCAACTTGTTTCGCTAACACACACTATATAGACCTTGAGCAATGCCGCCACAAGCGAGGCGACCCAAGCCCAACATGAGCATTCGTCCGAATTCCCTCAAGAATGGGGACCAGTCTTCGGTGTATTGGGATGTGCCGAATTCGGCGTCTTCGTCTTCGTTTGTCTTCAACATAGACAATAATAACAGCAGGAATCAACAACAGCAGCAGCAACCGCCCCACGAGACGCTGCGGTCTCCGGTGTACAGTGTGCCGGATCTGAACCAGATGATTCTGTCGTTGAACAAGGACTGTGGCTTTGACGCATTTTTCAACAACCTTATTGGCATTTTGAGCACGCACTTCGGCGCACAAAGAGTCTCCATAGCCCTCCCCAATGATCCCACTGATATCGTCAACGTCCCATGGGGGCTGAAGGGTCTCTGGAACAAGGACAAGCCTCCTCCGTTAGAGCCCCAGTTTAGCAACCAGCAGCCACCGCAGGACGTCGGCAATGGTGACGGTGGTGATGCCCCAAAGGACTATCTCTCGGACGATTCGTGGGACACGGATTTTGAAGACGACGATTCTACGCAGGGGGGCCCTCAGTCGCCCAATGCTACTCGTCCGAGTGTTTCCCGAACGGAATCGTTCAAGCGCAAGTTTTCCTTGAGCAGAAAGCTTTCAACGTCGTCCAAGAAAAAGCAGTCTCCAAAGACATCTGCCGATACAGGTGAGTATTATGGATGCGTTAATGTTTGTTTTTATTTTCTTTTGCTAACTTTCTTTTTAAGATTTGGCCCTCAACAATAAAGAGTTTGCAAATAATATACCGCAACGTCCAATAGATTTGCAGCTACCCAAAACCAACAAGCTCTCACAATCGACCACCTCGGCAAACTCAATCCAGAACAATACCCTTATTTTCGACAAGTTGCGCACTTTAGAATGGGAAAAAGATCCTTTAATCGACGTTCAAGGTATTGTCAACGTTCTAGATAGAGACGAGATTGTCACTCTCCAGAGAAAATACACCCAACCGCTGGATGAACAAGGTCCTGTGCGGCATAAACAACCAAAGCATTACAGCTCGTGTGAGTTCAGCAGAGGACCGCTATTTTGTGATAGTGAACAAGCGTCTGCGTCTCCGTGGTCCAGATCACCGGCACCGTCACCTGCAGTTCGTGAATACACGGAGAACCCGTTTTTCAACCCGTCGACGGAAATGGAAAACGCATTCGAAGACCCAGATCCGAAAAATATCACCCCAAACTCATTCTACCCGGTTGATGCAATCGGGTTTGAAGATACCTATTCCATTATTCACTTACTAATCATCGTCCCGACGACCTCATATCAACGTTCAGCTCCAATTGGAATCCTCTCCTTCATGTCCTCTTTGATCCCGTTCCCAAGTGAGCTGCGAATGATTTTGGACAAATTCGCCCCTCACATCGCCAATTGCTTCTTGCAGGCCAGGGCTCACTCAGATCTCGCTAACCAGCTGGAAACTGCCATGACAAGGGGATATTGTCGAAGGAACACCCCGTCTATGCTCTCCCCCAAGCCGCGGCAGAGTAACAAAGTTTCATCGCCCTATAATAACCTCTCACCCTCTTCCTCAACAGGAGAAGTTAATAACAGTAATAACAGCGCCAAAAAAGCGAGTGGCCTGGAAAAGCTGGAAAAGCTATCCAAGTTCTACTCCTCGTTGAGTGAAGATTTGATGGGTGATTCGAAGAATTCACTAGAAATATTTGCTGACGAACAGCAGGTAAGTCCATCCACGCAACCGTTCTCGCAACAACAACAACAACAACAATGGCAAGCGCAAAAGCAATCTCAACAGACACATCAGAATCGGCGGTTCACTCTTAGCAAACACCGTGTTCGACCGCACATTCGAAAATTTTTGCATTCGTATGGAGCGTCATTTGTCAATGAACCGGAGAAAGCGTCAAATCACTCCCCTCCTGCATTTGATGGGAAACGTCCAGGAGCAGCACGGTCTACTAGAAGTTCAACAGAGAGCCATAAAAAGAAACTTTCTGGGGTGTTTGAGCTGGCCACGCCATCCAACAGATTATTAAAAACCATTATCGATGCTATTCCTGTTCACGTCTACACAGCAGAACCAGTTGGAGGTGACATCACTTGGGTGTCTAACCGTACACTGGCGTTTAGAGGACAAACTGCTGAAGAGTTTGTAACCGACCCGGCGTCGTCAATCCACCCTGAAGAACGAGACGAATATGTAGAAGCATGGGAAGCGGCGATTAGAAAGGGCGAGCCACTAAGTCGCATGATCCAAGTGAAGCGGTTTGATGGCCGCTATCGCACATTTTATATGCGGGCTGTCCCATTGCGTGACGAACGAGGAGTGATTACGCATTGGTTCTGCACAATGATGGATATTCATAATCAGCGACAGGCGCATTTGGAGGCCATCCAGCATGCTCATGAAACTGCTGGTGACCAGAAATACAAATCGTTGGCAGAATCTACACCAATTATCGTGTTCACGACCCATCCGACAAAGGGCGTACAATACGCCAACAACAAGTGGTACGCTTATTCTGGGCGAACACCAGCGCAAACACTGGGCTTCCAATATGTTCAAGCAATTCACCCGGACGATAGACAGCGGGGGATGCTTCCGTATAATCGGCACGGCAAGTTGAATCCGGAAAAGTTCCAAGGAAAAGAATTCATGTCCGGAATTTATACGGTTGAAATCCGCATTATGAATAAAGACGGAGAATATCGATGGCATCTGGCGACGTTTACATGCTCTGACAATGTCAGTCTGAATGAATCCGTTTGGTTCGGCACTTGCACCGACATTCATGACCAGAAATTGATTCAACAGAAACTGAAGGAGGCCAAAGACGCTGCGCAAAGAACAATTGAATCAAAGACGCAGTTCCTTTCGAACATGTCGCATGAGATTAGAACGCCGTTGATTGGGATTTCTGGGATGGTTGCATTCTTACTAGACACCCAGTTGACCGATGAGCAGCTGGACTATTGCCATACGATCTCTAGTTCTTCTGAGGCCTTATTGATGGTTATCAATGATATTTTGGACTTGTCCAAGGTTGAATCGGGCAAGATGACGTTGGCATCGGCATGGTTCCACGTGAGACAGCTGGTTGAAGAGGTTAATGAACTACTGAGCTCCATGGCGATTTCCAAGAACCTGGAACTGAACTATATTATTGAAAATGACGTGCCCACATGGGTGAAAGGGGACAGGATTCGTCTCCGACAAGTAATGTTGAACATCACCGGAAATGCGATTAAATTTACTGATGAAGGCGAGATCTTCGTGTGGTGTAAGATTGGCAAGCACAATCCCCAACTGGCCGACGATGAGATCATGCTCGAATTCGCCGTCACAGACACTGGCAGAGGCTTTACAGCTGAGGACGCTACCCGCATGTTCCAGCCATTTTCGCAGGTTCCTGGTACCAGCAATGTTCCCGTCGCTGGCACCGGGCTGGGATTGGTCATTTCCAAGCAACTGATTAATCTCCATGGAGGTGATTTAACCTGCGTTGGCGAAAAGGGCGCTGGGTCGACGTTTACGTTTGACTGTAAGGTCACCTTGCCGACCGAGACCAACAAGCCAAGTGAGCAAGAAATAGCCAAAATGCGGGGAGCTCGGCGACGTAGTGGCTATGACGATTCAGCAGAGGCCAATTCGACCAAACCACGGCTGGCCAACAAGCTCAAGATCATGGTTGTGTGTCCATTAGCGTACACGTTCAAGAGCATCTCGCATCACATCAAGTCGACGGTGGCCGATTCGGAAAAATGCGACATTAGATCGGTAACCGGGGCGGATGACCTGATGCAGCAGGACTTCAAGGTGACGCCTCGATGGACCCATGTGGTGGTGAATCTCCTGGATGTGGAAGAGATTGTCAAGATCATTGAATACATGTTTAGAGACGAGACCAAACGCGCAGTCGAGCTCATCATTCTCACCACACCCATCCAGCGGTCGCAAATCCTGAAGGCGATTTCGTCGACGGCAGATCGCCAGCAAAAGATCACGTTTCTGCCCAAGCCGCTGAAACCGAGCCGGTATTCGGTGGTCTTTGATCCATCGTCCGAGCAGGAACAGAGCCACGACATGAAGATGCACAATGCGCAACAAGCGATCGAGAGTCAGAAAAATGTGTTTGACGACCTGTCGTCGTTTGCATATGGCAAGGGCTACCGGATCCTGTTGGCGGAGGACAATCTTGTGAACCAAAAAGTCATGTCCAAGTTCCTGGCCAAGGCCGGGCTCAACTGCGACGTTGCTGCAGATGGGGAAGTGTGCACCAAGAAGCTGTTCCAAAAGGGCGCTGGTTATTATCATCTGATTCTGTGCGACTTGGACATGCCGCGGAAGGATGGCTTTGAGGCCTGTGAGGACATCCGCAAATGGGAGAAGCAGGTTGGCTCCGAGCCAATCCCAATCGTCGCATTGAGTGCATATGTCATGTCCGACATGACTGAGAAGTGCAGCTCCGCCGGCTTCACGAGATACATCTCCAAGCCAGTCGAGTTCTCCAGCCTCAAGGACATGATCATTGAGATTTTGGACGAGAAGAAGACGTCTCATTGATGGTGATGAACGTGTACTACTGATTAGCCCGCACTTATTTATTGTATATTGTATAATATTTATTTCCTACTTCCTCTCTTTGATTGTATGTGTGAGAATGCCCTGCGGGCGGCCTTCTTTTCTAGAAAAGAAGCAAAAGCACTGCTGCAACTTTCGTAGAACCACGTGACATATCTCAGCCGAGAAAATATGAATTATTTCCATGGAACCACGTGATATTCAGTAGGGGCACGAAGCCATGTGTGCCCTGCGGGCGGCCTTCTTTTCTAGAAAAGAAGCAAAAGCACTGCTGCAATGTCACGGAACCACGTGACATATCTGGAGAAAATACGGATGTAATTGTTTCCATGGAACCACACGATATTTAGTAGAACTCCAAGCCACTGGGGGCCGTGCTCTACGGGTCGGTGTGGGCCCTGCGGGCGGCCTTCTTTTCTAGAAAAGAAGCAAAAGCACCAGTACTTTTTTTTTTTATATATTCAATTGATTTTTTATTCTTATAAAGTCTATCGAAGATAATAGAAAGCATAATCGTACCACCAATTGATACCGTAAAAGTAAAAACTCCAGTAGAGGCAACCTTTTAATAAAATAAAATAAAACAAATGAAGGTACCCAAAGCAGCCCATACACAATGCAGAGAATATGTCCCTGTAGTTGGTCCTGTTAAGGATTAACTCTATGATATCGTATGTTGTTCACTTCTTAGTTGGGATCATATCCTCGAGGAACTATGTGATAGATCTTGTGCTTTAATTCCATCTCTGGCATCACATATGCCTGCATGATTGAGCTTTCCTCTTCTTAAGTGGTAAAAAATGTAGAAAGAATCTGTAGTGATGGCTCATCTCGTATAAAATACGACCTTCACGCAACCACGTGACATATCTGGAGAAAATACGGATGTAATTGTTTTCACAGAACCACGTGACATCTAGTATAAACTTGAAGCCACTGGAGGCCATATGCGTTACGGATCATATGTGCCCTGCGGGCTGCCTTCTTTTCTAGAAAAGAAGCAAAAGCACCAGATGCAACTTTCATAGAACTACGTGACATACCTGGAGAAATACGGATGCAAATACGGATGTAATTGTTTCATGGAACCACGTGATATTTGTAAGGACTCAAAGCCACTGGTGGCCGTGCTCTATGTATCGTGTGTGCCCTGCGGGCGGCCTTCTTTTCTAGAAAAGAAGCAAAAGCACCAGGTGAAATTTTCACAGAACCACGTGACATTTATAAGGACTCGAAGCCGCTGGATGGTGTGCTCTACGGATCGTGTGTGCCCTGCGGGCGAAAAGAAGCAAAAGCACCAGGTGCAACTTTCATAGAACCACGTGAAATATCTCTGTAGAAAATACGGATGCAATTGTTTTTATGGAACCACGTGACATGTAGTAGGAACTTGAAAAATAGTAGCCCTATTTTCTAGAATAGAGTATATGTACTGATGGGACCCTTTTTTGCTTCTGTTCAAGAGAAAAATATAAATCACCAGAGGCAATTTCCCTGCGAGCGGTCTTCTTTTCCATATAAAAGAAGCAAAGGCACCGGATGCAACTTTCACGGAACCACGCGACTCGAGAAGCTGTCAAAACCAACCAATCGCACCGACACCTCTCAGAGCACTTCCTTTTTTTCTGCTTCTTTTCTAAAGCACCAGGTGCAATTTTCACAGAACCACGTGAGAGACGTCATAACATTAAGTTTCATGGCTCCCGAGCCCAGACCATTGACGGTTCCCGATAGATCATTCCATACTATGAAGCAACTCTATGTATTATAACGACTTAACCATACCGTGGCACCGGGTGTCCACTATCCACCCTCATGAGATTCCGTAGCCTGGCTATCATATCACGCTGGCTGTGTCCCAGACGTTGCGTTGCAGAAAATACGGGGATGCAAATAGTTTTCATGGAACCACGTGACATGTAGTAGCACTCCCGCCGGAGGCAATTGTCCCGCGTAGACTCCGTGGGGGTGTGTTGCCCTGCGGGCGGCCTTCTTTTCTAGAAAAGAAGCAAAAGCACTGGTGGGGCCTCGCAGAGCTACCTTTTTTGCTTCTTTTCGGAGAAAAAAGAAGCCGCCGGAGGCTACACCAGCATCGCAGAGGTGTATTGCCCTGCGGGCGGCCTTCTTTTCTAGAAAAGAAGCAAAAGCACTCTTAGCCTCGCAGAGCTACCTTTTTTGCTTCTTTTTGGAGAAAAAAGAAGCCGCCGGAGGCTACCCCAGCCTCGCAGAGGTGTATTGCCCTGCGGGCGGCCTTCTTTTCTAGAAAAGAAGCAAAAGCACTGGCATTGCCTCGCAGAGCTACCTTTTTTGCTTCTTTTCGGAGAAAAAAGAAGCCGCCGGAGGCACCACACCCTCGCAGAGCTACAGAACCACATGACCCAGCCCCATGAGATGGCTAGCGTGTTGGATGGGGAAAAAAAAAGAATGTGATGTGTCTTAGCGTCTATCTGGACTGTCTAAAGATGTTGTTAGTGATGCGATGGATGGTGTTGACAAAGCGGGTGCGTCTGGGGGTATTCGAGGAGGAGTTGGTATAGGACGAGGGCGTAGTGGTATTGTTATCACGCAGATCCGTGGACTCAAACAGTGGCGTGGGCGTGGGCGTGACGGTGGTAGGGGTATAGCAGGACACTGTGGCGTCGTTGCAATAGCTGTGGCTGTGATTGTGGCTGGTGGTCCGTGGCGTGCGAGCTGGACATCTGCGAGTGTCGTCATCGGTCACGTGGAGCTGCGAGGCCTGCATGCGAAGCATCGATCGGTACTAATAATACTAATAATAATAATAATAATAGCTACTATGTTTCTGTGGTGACAGCGGGAATGTGCGTTTTTGTGTTGTGTGGAATGCAGGGCCCTAAAAAGCCGGCGGATGTGTGGACATAATTATATTTTTTCTTTTTGTTTTTGTTTGTGATTGTCCCAAAACGGCGTATCGGCGCACCGATCGGCAGCCCTGCTTGTTTGAGGCCGCTGTTGTGTCTTTCACACACACAACTAACTACACCACCTACACACCACACTAGACACCACTTCACACAAGGGCCCCGTTGGAGGAGGTCGGGTATTCGCACTATTTATTTCTCAGGTCCGCAGCACACACACACAAAGCAGCAGCAGCATGACGGACATGGCCAGTGGCAACCGCAGCAGTGTGGTGGAGGTGCCGGCGATGCGACGCACCAGCACCAGCGAGGACTGGCACGACCGTGGGGCGGCCACTATGGTCAAGAAAGAGCCGGACGAAAACGGCGTGCTGACGTCGCGGGTGATCAAGAAGGGCGTCAAGGACTTCACCTTTGGCCGTACGCTCGGTGAGGGCAGCTACAGCACCGTCGTGATGGCGTCGGACCGCCAATCGCTGCGGGACTACGCAATCAAGGTCCTCGACAAGCGGCACATCATCAAGGAGAAGAAGGTCAAGTACGTAAACATCGAGAAAAACACCCTCAACCGTCTGGGCGACCATCCCGGCATCATCCGTCTCTACTACACCTTCCAGGACGAACGCTCCCTCTACTTTGTCCTGGACTTTGCGCCCAACGGCGAGCTCCTCTCCCTCATCAAGCGCATGGGCTCCCTCGACGTCAATTGCACCCGCTACTATGCCGCACAGCTCCTCGACGCCGTCGAGTACATGCATTCCAAGGGCGTCATCCACCGCGACCTCAAGCCCGAGAACATCCTGCTCGACGACAAGATGCGGATCCGCATCACCGACTTCGGCACTGCAAAACTCCTCGAGGGCATCGTCAATAACAGTAATAATAATAACAGCAACAATGACGGCAATGACGACAACGAAGACCTCCGCTATCCCGACGACGTCAGGGCAAAGTCCTTCGTCGGCACCGCAGAGTACGTCTCCCCGGAGCTGCTCACGGACAAGGCAGTCGGAAAGGGCTGCGACATCTGGGCCTTCGGCTGCATCCTCTACCAGCTTTTGGCTGGTCGTCCCCCCTTCAAGGGCTCCAATGAGTACCAGACGTTCCAGCAGATCGTCAAACTCAAGTACAGCTATCCCCCGGGCTTCCATCGCCCCGCTCGCGAGGTCATCGAACGTGTGTTGGTCCTGAATCCCGCAGAGAGAGCCTCAATTGACGCAATAAAGGCATTCGCCTTCTTTCAGGACCAGGACTGGGACCTCAAGTCCGTCTGGAAGCGCCCCCCGCCCAGGCTCCAGCCCTTCAAGCCCTCAACGTCCACCCCTTCAATGGTCACCCCCGGACATGGCGGCCTGGTGGGTGGCCCCGCCAGCACAACTGCAAAGATGTTGCGACAGCCCCATCGCTATTTCCCTAATACAGCATCCCCTAATAATCAATATAGCAACGGCCAACGACAACAGCAGCAGCAGCAGCAGAAGACATCGGCTTCTGCGGCCGCAATGGCTCTCAACAAGCAGCATCAACACAACCAGCAGATTCTGCAGCACCAACAACAACAGCAGCAGCAATATCAGAATCAGCAGAATGGCATAACTGCCGCCGCTGCGATCGCTTCCAGACCCCAGATGACCGGTAGAAGAAAATCCTCGCAGAACCAACAGCAACAACAACAACAACAACAACAACAACAACAACAACAGTCACCATCGCCGCTATCGCAGGAAGTGGACGCGACAGAGGAAAAAGTGCACAACTTACGCATAGACACCTCGGACGCTACAATACGGCCCAGTGCTGCACCAGCAGAACCAAAGCCAATAGAAACAAGAAGATCGTCCTCCAGCTTGCAACAACAAGCTCATAGATCGCCCGTGTTAGACAAACAGCTGCCCACGCCAACCCAAAGAAGACCCTCTGCACCACCGTACAAGGCCCCAGAAGCAACTCCCCTAGACGCAAAGTGGGCCTCGTTTCTCATTAGCAAGGATGAACGGGTGTTGAAAGTCGGTCCCGTGTCTGTCACCGTGCAGGCCTCACGAAACATGAACAACAACCATCAGGAGTCTGACGAATCCGACGGCGGGAGCCGAGAACCCGGAAAGTTCACGAAGTTCTTTGGCGGAGCTCGAAGAAAGAAGCGGATCTTGCTCGTAACAACCCACGCTCGACTAGTCATATTAGACGAAAAACCGCGAGTTCGTGTCGAGATTCCGTTGTCCGTGCCCCAGGTACATGTTCGTGAGTACCAACATAATCGCAAGAACAATACTGGCTCTTTTTCCGTCGAAACCACCACAAAGATCTACACCATTGAGGACTCCCATGGATCGTCTGAGTGGATAGCTTTGATCGAAAAGAGTAAAGATATTTATAGTCAGATCTCTTCACAATCCCAGCAGAACGCTGCCAGTACTGCCACAGCTGCAGCGTTGGCTGCCACGTCTGTTACACCCACAACTGAGCAGAGGCCTGTTCCTCGCCAGAGTTCGAGTTCGTCAATGTTTTTGTTAAAGAATGAAGAACGAAAGAGATCTAGACAGAGATGATACACATACATATTAATAAATTATTATCCCCCGCGCGCGAGATCTAGATGAATCCATTCAGCTTAACGCAAAAATAGAAACAGCAGCTCCTATATATATATATACAGATCGTTGTTCTAAAAAAAGCTTTATTTCTCAATGGCGTTCTTTCCTCTATTTTAATTTCAGCCTGCTCTATATAAAAAGATGATCCTAACACCAAAGCTCCATTTTCTCCATACATCAAAATGGCCAATGTTCAAACCCCCCGCACCAAGAAAGACCCCGTGGACTTCATGCGACAGCTGTATTCAATGGAGGCGGGTGACTGCGATGAAAGCTCTGACGGCGCTAGTCTGAGCATCATCTCCACAGCAAGTTCGAAAAAACTGCTACCAGTCTTTCAGCTTTCAGGAATTGATAAATGCGGACAAAACTGTCTCTTGTACTTGTCACGCAGCGCATCGTTTTGGATTAATCGACTCCACCAGCGCACCCAGAGAGATTATGACGATAGAACTTCCAAGATTGATTTCTTCCATTCCGTTTTCGAATCTCCCCATAGAACGTTGGATCCCAATTCCTGTTCAGCAGAACTAAACTCGATGGAGTTTTGTGTTCGAAAATTGCTGCTCAGGCAGGTCGAGCTCTATTTGGATCGTCTATTAGAACAACTTGCCATTCAAGCTAACAATACTCCCGACCAGGGTAATGAATGGGGGTTGAGGAAACTCGGGGAAATCGAAAAGTCAATGAAGTCAGTGTACAAGGACCTGTATAGGCTCAAAATTTTGGAATCAGGCGGAATACCCTATGCGGTATCCCTCCAGTCGTTAGAAAGGAGCAACTTTCTGGAAAAAACTAGACCTATGAGTCTCCATCTGCACTCATACTCCGCACTATCTGCCACTAACACACTCAACCGGCTCGAGAAAAAGTTTCTTTCGTCGGTCAAAAAACCCCATCGAGAGTACAAGTATACTGTTGACAAAATTCAAACCGAGAGGGAATACATCCGAACTTTTGGAATTGACCAAAAAAAGACCTATCAGGATTGCACCGTGGAGGATATCAAGGTGAATCAGATCATGAAATTTCTTGCTGAAATGAGAGTGGTATTGAGCCGGCTCTATTTTATGGAATATGCTATTGGATATCTCGAGCTTTCACAGCGAATAATCCGGCTGTATACCTATTCACGAACGTTGAAGAAACGCCAAGTGTCGGAGATTCTGAAGAATCTAAAGAAACCTATCACTGTGTACAAACTCAACACTGTGTTTGCCAAGCGATATTATTCCAAGTATAAAAAGCTGGAGGCAGAGTATATTTCGACTTATCTTAGAACGACATGCTAGCGTCCTGCTGAGGTTCTTCGTCCACATCTGTGTCACCGCCGATATCGTCAACAACATTTGCATTTTCAGTTGACGACTTGAAGAAACTATTCAAACTCTTATCACGTGTGCTCTTGCGGTTAGCCATCTTTTTGCTCGTTCTCGACGTCTCTTTTTTCCTCGGTGCTCTATTCAAACTTTTAGTCACCTGCCGTCGTTTTGTAGAGGATATTACTTTGTTTGTAGTTTCAATTTTATTGTCAGCATCAAGCCCGCTTAATCCTGAGCCAGTTGAAGAAGCTTTTTTGCTCTTTTCTCCGTTTATCGTTGACTTTGCGAAAAAGTCTTCAATCTTTGGTTTCCTTGAGTGATCGGTGAGCTCCGCGGTGGATTTTCGATCTTCGTACGCCCTTATTGGATTGGTTTTGGATTGGTTCAGAATATATGCTGGAACAGGCTTATCCTGAACAGTTTGATTGTCCGACGGAGAGTGCTCGTACGGATTTGCCATGTCCAAGATGGCCTCATGATCTAAGAACCGCACTCGATAGTCGTTGTGCCAGGTGGAATGCACCATGTAAGTCTCGTTGTCGTCTGTGTGGTTAATGATTCGACGAATTAGAAACATTTCACAAAACGAGTTTGCAAACCCCATCCAGCTTTTTGACGGCAATGTTCTGGCCATGAAACTGTAGAGCTTGGCTGCATCTGGCAATTCGAAGAGAGAGCCCACATCTTCCCGGTCCATATCAATTGTCAAAGGATGCAGGTAATAGTGTAGTAGTTTGGAATTTGGAAAGGAGTCTGCGATTTCGATTGACGGGTGCTTGCTGGAGAAGTAGCCGCTTTGGTTAGTTTTCAATTCAGTTCGCAATCGTTGCACCCAAGCTTTATCCTCGTTCACGAGCTCATCACTAAACCCAGCAGATTTAGCTGAAATTTCTTTAGCCAATTGGATTCCAACGCCCTTAGTGCCGACATCGTAGTCCCCTCCAATCAACATACCGCAGAGAATGAACCCGAGTCTATCCATATTTGGCTTTTTGGAGTCATTTTCTAAGTCAATATGCCACACTTTGCGTTCTTTGGCTTTGGTGCTTTCAGTCTTGGGATCGTACATGACGACTCGAGTGGCTCCGTTCAAAAACACATCACTGTCGTTAGTGAAGACATAATCCACCACCCCGTCTCTCTGCAACTTTGCACATTGGGCTTCTCCTTCTCCTGGGGCCTCTACGGTCGGGATGCCCATGTACCAACACAGGGATTTGAGGTAATTGACCTCTCGAGGACTGTTTTCAAAAAGACTACGGTCAACTCTCTTTTCCGCAGGCTTCTCAGCCCCATCAAATACTACGACTATCCCGACCCCGAGGCTCACAAATGCTTTGATCTTGTTAATCGACATCTTGACGAACTTGGCCAACTCGGTGTATCCTTCACTCTCCCATTGCGCCATGCGTTGAATCTGGTACACCCATTGGAATCCGTCTACAGCAATCCGCAGATTTGTTCCATTCCGTTCTACCCAGTTCCTGACAAACGCCTCCAGTGCTAGATGTGATTGAGTATTTAGCAGATGCAGTTTTCGTTGGTCTCGGTTCGCTTACTGTCATAGTGACCGTAGTTGTCTTTCTGCAGGCAGCTCGTCAAGCTGGGGCATCTGTGTTAGTCTTCCCGGTGAAAAGCATACGCAGACTGTACTCACTCATCTATCCCCATCGTTGTGTATGTACTCTGTAGTGGCCTCTATATAGGATTTGTTTACATCATTTATGTCTGTGTGTCTCAAATCGGTCTTTCTGTCGGGATATTGTTTCCCGGCCTGTGGGCTGGGATATAAAATATAGCCGTGCACAGGAGAGAAGGTATAGCAGCTATGCGAGGCTCCCACAGTGCTTTTGCTTCTTTTCTAGAAAAGAAGGCTGCCCGCAGGGCTAATGTGCCTCCGGCGGCTTCTTTTTTCTCCGAAAAGAAGCAAAAAAGGTGGCTCTGCGAGGCAATTGTGCCTGTATGTTAGTTGCTAGCAATGCTAGCTTTTTAGGTTAGTTAATAGCAAAGAAAAGCTACCTTTACTGCTCTTAAATACTCCTCTATGTATTGGTCCCTAAACCACCATGCTCATAGTAGACAACAGCCTATCCACCAAGACGCAATTCCAGCACCTGCAGTGGACTAAAGACAGCTTCCTGGTCTCAACCGATCCCAAGTTGCTTCCAATCGCGAAGCTAGTGGATGTGTTCAGCTCTGACCAGTTCCATCAGCCGTCAGCTATAGCCACAGGAGCGATGGAGGAGATGATTGAAAACTCGCTCAGCTTTGGGTTGTACGAACGAAGGGACGGGGCAGAGACAACATTCGCTGGAATTGCTCGCTGCATCACGGACTACACAACTTACCTTCAAATTGCTGACATTTGGATCGAGCCGGATCATCAGCAGATGCGAGGTGAGCTCGAAAGCTGGCTGGTCAGCTGCATAAACGAACTGGCTGAAGCAATGCCCCATTTAAGACGAGGCGTCATTCCTACAACCTAAAACAGGAGCAAAGGTTTTAGGTCCATGTGTGCCCTGCGGGCGGCCTTCTTTTCTAGAAAAGACATCAAAAGCCATTGAGGAGCCGAGTTGAGCTTTGGCGGTGCAGCAGCAGCCTTTGCCCTAATGCCATATGAAAGATCAAGTGTATTTAATATAATATTATACCGATTTTTACCTCCACTGAGGATTTTATGACCAGATCCGACTTCAAGAAGCATTTAGTAACATCTAGCTCAGAAACAAGAGCTTCAATTCGAGCATATCCGTTTCTTCAACCGATCCCACGGTCAGTAGTCTCGGGATTCCTCACGAGCAGCCTTCTTTCCAAGAAGAGAACAGTAAACACAGCGGACAATTTAACTCACATCAGGGATAGTCCTGCAGATGGCCTTCTCCAGCTGAACACTCAATTGCCTCGCAGAGCCACCTTTTTTGCTTCTTTTCGGAGAAAAAAAGAAGCCGCCGGAGCATATTGCCCTGCGGGCGGCCTTCTTTTCTAGAAAAGAAGCAAAAGCACTGGCACGGCCGGAAAGCCATACGGGCCAAGAGGACTATTGGAGGAGAGAAATTTAATAGATAAATAAACTTGTTTACAACAATGCATCGAAGGAGTCCGCCTCAAGGCCATCGAGCCGGACGGACTTTGCACGGCCCTCAAGGATGATCTCCGACATAACCTTGCCCGTGCCCGGGGCATTGTTGATGCCCCAGCAGCTGTGGCCGGAGGCGAGATAGAGGCCGTCCAGATTGGTCTTGCCGATGAAGGGGCCGGTGTAGGATGGCTTATCGACGATGGGCAGATAGCATGCCTGTCTGCGGAGGATTCTGCCGCCCTGGAGCTCGGACGAGAGCGAGGAAGCGAAGCTGAAGAGCTCGTCACACTTCTCCTTGATGACCTCGACGTCGTCGGTGGTCTCGGGCACCGGAGCCAGGGTGTCGCCCTCGCCACACACGTAGACCTCGTCTCTACGGGGATAGACCTCCGGGGAGACAATCTTCTCGCGGGAGACCCGCAGTTCGGTGAACAATGCATTGGCCGACAGCTGGCGGGTCGGGGCGATGGTGATGGAGTGGGCCCGCAGGCCGGAGATGGGACAGGACGGCAGCAGCTTTGCCGTCCAGGGACCGAGGGTGAGGACGATGTGGTTGCCAGACATCTTTATGGGGCTCTGCTGGTCCTTGGGGATGTACTCTACACCTACGACAGCCCCAGAATCGGGGGCTGTCTCGAGCTTGGTGACCTTTCCGATGACGAGGTCGACTGCGGGGGACTCCAGCGTCTTGCGGAGCAGGAAGTTTGTGAATCGATACGGATGGACCTGGGCCGTGGTGTCAGGTCCGCCGAGGGTGGACCAGTCGTGGAGGGCCTCTGGCTTGAGCCAGTCGAGGTCGCTGGGGAGCCTGAGACGCTTGGAGCTTGCGTGGCCAGCCTGGATGTCGCCGTCGATGCCGACGGTGTTGACTCGACGATACCCCCACTCCTTCTCGCCGTTGTACTCGTCCGAGAGCTGCTGATGCAGGTTGAACGAGAGGGGGACGATCTGCTGGGGGAAGGCCCAGAGGGCCAGGAGGCCACCGGCCTTTCCGGAGGCGCCGCCTGCGACTCTGCGGGCCTCAATTATGCTGATGTGGTGCTTGTTCGGGTCGAAGGAGGGGTGTTTGGTCAGATAGTACGCCGTGCAGACCCCGATGATTCCGGCTCCTGTGGGACGGTTAGCATTCGTGGGTGTGGGCTTCGTCCGCTGCTACTTACCGACTATTACGATTTCCTCCTTTGGCTGTGTCATGGCGTGGCGTCGTCAGGGTGGTGAAGAGAGGTGGTTACGGGAATCGCAATGGAGAGTTGGGTTTGAGTCTCGATAGCACACCACCATCTCTCCTCCCAAACGAAGACAGTGTGAGTAGGGGTCCCCACCGCCCAGCTCAAGAGTGGAATGATTTTTTTTTTTTTTGGGGGGGGAGCCGTGCTGGGAGCTGTGGCCCTGGTACAGCGGCTACGCGCAGGCGGACGTTGTGCGTCGGTTTCAGCAGCCACCAGCGCTTAACGGTCTTTTTCATTTGAGCGCCGGTGGTGGTGCGTGTGTGTGTGTGTGTGTGTGTGTGTGTGTGTGTGTGTGTGTAGAGATGTAGTGGTGTAGAGAGAGGGAGAGAGAGGGCTACTGGTGTGTGTGTGTGTGTGTATACACGCTGGGTGCTGTGGGAGGGATATCGGAGTCATTAGCACTGGCTCCAGCGGCTGTTGGAGCTCTCCTCGGGGATACGCACAGCCGCTGGAGTCGTGTATGCGGTTTCATGCACTATAAAGCTTCGGAGGCAGTGGGCGGTCTTCTTCACCAGACGCTGGCATTGCCTCGCAGAGCTACCTTTTTTGCTTCTTTTCGGAGAAAAAAGAAGCCGCCGGAGGCACAATGGGTCCCCTATAGC
>JAJLUR010000096.1:20297-47495 GCA_030674225.1 Blastobotrys terrestris | reverse complement strand
CCGAACCCACCACAGATACACCGACACTGATAAGGACCCTTACAACGCCAAGCGCGGGTTCATGTTCTCCCACATGGGCTGGATGGTGTTCCTGCAGAACCCAAAGCTCAAGGGCCGGACCGACATCTCCGACTTGATTGCTGACCCAATTGTTCGATGGCAGCATCGGCAATACATCTGGGTCCTGCTCTTCATGTCCTTCGTCTTCCCTACCTTGGTTGCTGGCTTTGGCTGGGGCGACTGGATGGGTGGCTACATCTATGCCGGAATCCTCCGTCAATTCGTCGTGCACCAATCCACCTTCTGCGTCAACTCGTTGGCCCACTGGATCGGTGACCAGCCTTTCGACGACAGACGAACCCCAAGAGACCACATGTTGACCGCCTTCGCCACCCTTGGTGAGGGCTACCACAACTTCCACCACGAGTTCCCGTCCGACTACAGAAACGCCATCAAGTGGTACCAATACGACCCCACCAAGCTCTTCATCTGGACCATGAAGCAGGTTGGGCTTGCATCCAACCTCCAGACGTTCTCCCAGAACGCCATCGAGCAGGGCTTGGTCCAACAGAAGCAGAAGAAGCTTGACAAGTGGAGGTCCAGACTCAACTGGGGTATCCCAATTGAGCAGCTCCCCGTGATCGAGTTCGACGACTTCAAGGACCAATCTAAGGAAAGATCCCTCGTCCTCATCTCGGGCATTGTGCATGACGTTACCGACTTCGTCGAGAAGCATCCTGGTGGAAAAGCCCTCATCTCCTCTGCCATTGGCAAGGACGGTACCGCAGTCTTCAACGGCGGTGTCTATCTGCATTCCAACGCCGCTCACAACCTTCTTGCCACAATGCGTGTAGCCGTCATTCGAGGCGGTTGCGAGGTTGAGGTGTGGAAGCGTGCCCAGGCAGAGAAGAAGGACGTCAACCCTGTTTCTGACTCTGTTGGCGACAAGATTCTCCGGGCTGGTGAGCAGGCCACCAAGATCCCTGAGTCCGGTGTCTCTGGTCGTGCTGCTTGAGCAAGCGGACAGCAAACAACAATTGACAAAAAAAAAAAAAAAATTATTAAACAAATAATTGAACATTATAACTTATTGCAATATGTAGAATAAAATTGAATGGTTTTTTGCATTGAACTGTCAGCGGAATTCTCGAAATCTGGGTCCCAAAGTTTTTTTTGCCCTGCAGGTTTTACTTCTTTTCTAGACAAGAAGCAAAAGCACTGGGGTACTCGACTCCTCTGGGAGCTATGCTTTTTCAGAAATCCCGTCGAGTTTACGTGGTATTTAGTGCTTTTGCTTCTTTTCTAGAAAAGAAGGCCGCCTGCAGGGCAATTCTTGGATAAGCTGTTTTGTTTTTTTTGTACCAATACCAGTTGAGTTGTTACTTTCCCAAAATAGTCTCCACCCAGGACAGCGTGGGATCCATCAACTGCGTTGATTTGACATCAGACCTAGCATTACAAGTTGAAAGACGAGGTCAATTGACTATACACTTATACAGCCTAATAATGTCTCGTGGTCTATGGACCTCTTTCATCGGCGGAGATTCTCCCAACAACCAGCCAAACCAGCCAACATAATGTCATCCTTGCTGATAGCCTACCAATTAAAAGATAAAAAAGTAGTCGTCATTGGAGCTGGCGAAGTCGCGGCCGGCCGAATTGAAGCCTGTTACAATGCAGGAGCTCAAAAGATCGAAGTATATGCGTCTGAGATCCACCCAAAGATCGTAGAACTTCAGAAAGGTGATGCAGGCAATGTGATTGAATTATTTCAAGTTGATGGAGTGCAGCCGTCCCACGTTGACCTTGATGGAGTGAGTGTTGCATTCACAGCTATTGATGACCGAAAATTATCGGAGGAGTTTGTCAAGTGCTTCAAAAGCAAGAACATCATGTGCAACGCGGCAGATATCCCGGAACTATGTGACTTTTACTTCGGATCCACAATCACTCGAGGTCCGCTGCAAATCTTAGTGTCTACCAACGGTAATGCGCCTCGGCTAGCTCGCAGGGTTAGACAGGAACTGGAAGGCAAAGTTGACGATATGGGTATGGAAGGTGCATTTGAAAAGGTGGGACGCTTGCGTGAAGCCCTGAGAAAGCGTACTGTCCAGGGAGAAGATGGTTATGATCAGGCTACGGTACGAACAAGGATGAAATGGATATCAGACATTTCTGACAACTGGACGTTCCGGCAGATGGCCGATTTGAATGATTCTGCAATTGAAAAGCTAGTTTCAATCTATCCCAGAAACGTCTCTTATAATGATGTTATGTAGATTACAGTTGTCATTGGATTGGATCCAAATCGCACATGTGGTTATTATTAAATTTAGACTCTGCGCGATAGCTGAAACTTAAACATTGTAATGTCACCTTTCACCGAACAGATTAAATGTTTCAATTCAATTATGCATAATTACCAGCAATTGAATACGGCACACGCTGTTTGCTACTAGTATTAATGTTTGTAGTATTTTTTCGGCACAATCATTCAAATGGTCAGTGATTCTTCCGTTTCAATTAAATAAAGACGTATGCAGCTCAAGTGTTAAGAAACTGTTATGCTTCTAGGCCCACTTTGGGACCAGCAGCAATGCAAATGCACAAGTGTGACAGGGCGGAGCCAAATTTTGCATACTCGCAAAACCAAGCAATAGTTGATTCTATTCCCATCTTAGTTATGCATATGTACCGTGTAGACTGGACGGGCCTTAGCTTGTCATCAATACTGTATGCGTATGCCTAGCTAAATGGGTTGTGTGGGTGCGCGCGCCAGTAGAGTGTGCGGAAAAGTGTGAAGCACTGAAGCCAAAACTTCAGTGATTTGAAACGCTGAAGTCACCATTAAAGTTTTATTATGGTTTGGACAGCTCCTGGAAAGGGGAGCAAAGCTACAAAAAGCCGAAATATGAGGCGAAGGAACGTCCGAAGGGCAAAAGCATGGGAAACAAAGGTGCGCTTACTTCGGGCAAAACAGCAGGAAGAGGGCCAAAAAGCGTCAGTCCAGTGGAAGATGAAGCTGAATTTGAACGCAATTGAATGCTCCATGCCCTTCAACTACAAACCTGAGGTACCACCGTACCCGTTTTCCTTCACTGGCAACAACCAATTGGAAGAGGATGTCATCCCGTTGATAAATGCAAGCGATTATACCGATGAAGAACCGGAGGGCAATTCTGTTGATGAATTGGAGCCAGGAGATGTTATATACATTAAGCGGATGGGGATGGACCCATATTCTTACTGTCCTTCGATGATTACGGAATTTGCACAAGTTCAAGAAAAAAACGCTACTGGCCTTCGGATTCGAGTGGCCGAATCAGACCTGAGCCAGGGAATCTATCGTAAGGACGCAACCGGTTCTGGAGTTTCTATTGATTACGGTGATAGGGATGTTGACATCGGCGATATTGCGGGATTAAAAATTATTCAAAGACAACAACCAGTTATTCGACTGAATCATTTCGATGTCCAATATTCTTGAACAAACCGGGATGGGGGAATTGACGTTATAGATGGCAGTTGTGATGGGCTTATTAGTATTACGATGCAATTATAAAGATGCTACTTGTTCGGATGCAATTGGTTTCGATGATTCTTCTTCTGGAGGAGCATTGTCGTCCTCGGATGATGAGGATTCAGATTCTTCTCCCGAGTCGCTGGAACTGGAATCACTACTGCTAGTGTCGGAATTGGACATGTTCTGTTTAAATTCGGAGAATCCTGTGGGCAATTCAAATGTTGGTTCGTCAGAATGACAAAATATATAAATCGAGGGGAATTCGATGACGGTTTTTCCAGCTAACTCGGCACCAAGTGTCTTAGTCTTATCCAATCTATAGAGTACCTGTTTATTAGCGGGACAATCAATTTTCTTCAAATATAACGAATAATTCTCTTCCTCTCCAGCCAATTGTCGATTTCGAACTAGTCTTTCAATTGTGTTAGAATCTGGGAGGTGGTGGATTTGTGATCTATTCGTCCACTCTCCGGTCCCTGCATCTTTTCTATAAACCACCCACTCCACCGTCCATTGGAAACGTTTCTGCTGCTTGTTGAATCCGGACCGATTGAGGCTCGCTCGTTTCATTCCGAACGGGAGAACCTTGACATGAACCCCATTCTTCGTCAGAGTCTTGTTGCGGTTATGGCGAGTGCGCTTTAAGCCTTTGTCATATACATCATTTTTGCCCACTTGAATGCTTCTCCCCACCTTTTGCAAGAAATTGTAATCCCGGTTCAAGGTGTTTTCACAAATATCACTCCGTCCGACGTACTTGGTGGGATCCCGCTGTCCAGTGCACGAATACAGCTCCTTATGCTTCTTGGAACAGTCTAGACTACAAGTACGTAATTCGCAGGCAGGACAGCGGTATTTAGCTTGATTTATATGGCATATTTTACAGCTATTCTCACCCTCCATTTTTGTTAATGAAAAATTATTCCGATATGCATATCTCTCCTCTGGCTAGCTTCCTTGCATTGGGACCAAAGCACCATTCTCTCCCACCGATATTCACACACTCACTACACAACAGCCCCTTAACAAACACAAGAATGGTGAGTATTGGAACGAAGTAGGATTCTTTTCATGCGCATTATGGACTCTAACGTACCTTGTAGTCTGCCCAAAACTCCTCTGGAATTCAAACGTTGCTCGAAGTAAGCTCCATCTCCCCCGATCTATTGCCATCCTCCGGTCCTAACTAAGAAAACAATTAAAATAGGCTGAAAAGAAGGCTCACGAAATTGTTCAAAATGCTAGATCTTGTAAGCTACAGCGCCACCTCACACGTTATGTAGAACTGAGCTAATGAGTTGACAGACCGTGCCCAAAGACTGAAGGCTGCTAAGACCGACGCTGCCTCCGAGATCGAGCAATACAAAAAGGGAAAGGAAGAGGAATTCCAAAAATACGAGTCTCAGGTAAGTTTTCCGGTCGATTGCATAAAACTGATGTGTTACTAACACTCCACACCCACAGCATACTGGAAACACCGACGAAGCTGAAAAGGAGGCCGACGCTTCAGTCCAGGACCAACTTGCTGAAATCAAAAAGCAGGCTCAATCTGGTAAGGAGAAAGTCATCAAGCGTCTTATTGACACAGTCACCACTCCAGACCCTTCAAAGCACATCAATGCCTGAGCTGTGCATCCGTATTTATCTTGAGATATCTAGCTAGTTGTAATAATTGCGTTTTTGTCATTCATGTCCTCGGACTCAACTCAATTTCCGTGTTCATTTAGTAGCGACCGAAACGGTCTCTATGAAGACACAGCTTCTATGTCACTTGATTAGGGCCACTCATCATCCACAGGCCACACATCGTCTCCTTAGCTGAAGTGACCCACACCTCTTCCGCTTCGCGGAGTTGGGACTAATGAGCACCTTCTTTGTACTGGACACACATCACCGACTGACAATAACCATGAAGTGGCTTGCGGACTACTCAGACCAATACAATGTGTCCACTGCGCTGATATTGACAATTGTAGTCCCGGTCTTACATATAATCGCTTATAGGGCTGTGTTGCGTCGAGGATCAAAGAAGATTCAGCCTGTGCCATTCACCATACAGCCGCCGGAACAGGCACTCCCACATTGGAAGGGCAAGCGAGTGTCTCCTGTATCAGTATACGACCCTAATGACCCAGAAAACATTCAGTGCTATTGTCCGGCGACTGGACAGTCGTTAGGAGCCGTCAGAGCTTCTACTCGCAAGGACATGGATGAAACTATTGCCAAATGCCGACAAGCCCAGTTAGGTTGGGCCAAATCGACGTTTACGCAACGGAAGAAAGTGCTCAACACTATTCTAAAGTACATTTCCGATCATCAAGAGGATGTCGCACGAATTGCATGTAGAGACACCGGGAAGACCATGGTGGACGCTTCTCTGGGCGAAATCATGGTCACGTTGGAAAAAATTGCGTGGATTGTGAAAAATGGCGAAAAAGCACTGAAGACTTCATATCGACCGGGTGCTGCGAACATATTGATGGCATATAAAGGAACTAAAGTTGAATACCAGCCGTTGGGCGTTGTAACCGCAATGGTTTCGTGGAATTACCCCTTACACAATCTAATGGGCCCCGTGATAGCGGGATTGTTCACTGGTAACGGTGTTATCGTGAAATGCTCTGAAAATGTGGTGTGGTCTTCACAATTCTTCATGGAGATTGCACGACAAGCATTAAGGGTGTGTGGATTTGACGATAATATTGTTCAGCTGATCGCCTGTTGGCCCCAGGATGCGGATTATCTGACCTCGCATCCTGGACTAGATCATATCACTTTTATTGGGTCCCGGCCGGTGGCGGAAAAAGTGGCCACAGCAGCAGCCAGAACGATGACTCCAGTGGTAGCAGAGCTGGGTGGTAAAGACCCATTGATTGTGTTGGACGATGTGAAGGACGTTCGTTCGGTTGCATCAGTGATTATGAGGGGTACATTCCAATCTTGCGGACAAAACTGCATTGGAATTGAGCGGGTCATCGCCACATCTAAAGTTCATGACCAATTGGTGGCCATTTTGTCCAAAACTGTGTCGGAGCTGAGGATGGGATCGTCCATTGACCAGCAGGAAGATATTGACGTTGGGGCAACGATTTCAGACGGCAGATATAAGGCTTTAGAAGAGTTGGTCCAGCACGCTGTCTCTCAAGGGGCGCGATTAGTACATGGTGGCTCGCAATTTATCCATCCAAAATACCCTCAGGGACACTACTTCACTCCTACGATGCTGACGAATGTGACTTCGGATATGGAAATTGCACAAAACGAAGTCTTTGGTCCGATTCTCTTAGTGTTCAAGGTGGACAGTGTTGACGATGCGGTGAAGTTGGCCAATTCCACCGAATTTGGTCTCGGGGCGTCGGTGTATGGAAGCGATTATAAAGTGCTAACTGATGTTGCACGCCGATTACGCTGTGGGAATGTTGCAATTAATGACTTTGCCACTTTTGCATTGTGCCAATTACCCTTCGGCGGGGTAGACGGAAGTGGATATGGCAAGTTTGGTGGCATGGAAGGGCTGAGAGGACTGTGCTTAGAAAAGAGCGTCTGCTACGATCGATTGCCGTTCATAAGCACCAAAATACCGCGGCCGTTAGACTATCCTATTCCAGATGTCAAGAAGGCTTGGGACATGGTCAAATCCATCAACCAGGTGGGATACGGGTTTGGTTTCTGGGGACGTCTAAAAGCGTTGGGAAAGTTGAGTCGAGCGTGACAGCAAAAGCGAAAATCCTTATATATACAGACTATATCATTCTTGTAAAATACTCTTTTCTATCTTCTTGTGGCTGGCAGCAAGCTCGTCAGAAAACTTTTTAAACTTTCGTTCAACCTCCTTGGTGAAGTCCTTGTATTCGTCGTGAGAAAGGCCTCCAGCGCTGTGGGCCCTCTTGAGATGTTTCATCATGTCTTCGCGAATCGAGGTTAAGGAATGCTTAGAAGGAGAGTTTCTGAAATGTTCAAACTCCTGTTTGATGTCCTTTGCAAGCTCCTTCTTAGCATCAGCACTTCTTGTGGGGAGGGTGATGTTGACCACCTGTTCGTTTCTGGCATCAACCTGCGGAGTGACGCCCAACTCAGCCAGCATGGCCGAATTGATATATTTGACATGTTTCGGATCAAACACCGTCAACACCACGGTCCGGTTATTGTTCTTGATCTGGATGTTGGCGATATTTCGAAGCTCCTGCACACCTTCGTCCGAGCTCAGATTCACTCGAGCCTGGCCAATCTTCACCGTGCTGGCCTTGCCCTGCTTAGCCTCGGCCGATTTGATCCCAAATTGCTCAACGCAATCCTTAAACCGGGCGTCTAACTTTTTGAGATCCTGCGAGATCTCTGCTGCATCTGCAGTATTAGTGTCAGGAGGCGAGTGGCCTGCATTTCTATCGTTACTGTGACCCTTTCCGCCCTTCTTGGTTTTATTTTTGGCCTGGACAGGGAAGGTGGTCGAAAACGGTGCAATCGACCCCCGGTGGGTTGCAAGACGGCCCATTGACGGCGTGAATACCGACCGAGCCAGCAAGTTGGTCAAGATTCGCGATCGTAGCATCGTTATTTAAGCTTCTCCCCGGCTTTTTCCAGTTCGATGTGCCTATATAGTCTTTTAAAAGTTCACACCAGGTTCCTAACCCTGAAAAACTAATTTAGTGGTAGGAGACCACAGAATTTCTCAAAGGCTTTAGTGTCTCTCAACGAGCTCAATTGCCTCCAGCGAGAAGCCAAAAAAAAGGGTAGCTCGCGAGGCAGGCTCACCCACGTCTGTGAGACCAGTGCTTTTGCTTCTTTTCTAGAAAAGAAGGCCGCCCGCAGGGCAATACACGGCCCACGTAGCCTCCGGCGGCTTCTTTTTTCTCCGAAAAGAAGCAAAAAAGGTAGCTCTGCGAGGCAATTCCAGTGCTTTTGCTTCTTTTCTAGAAAAGAAGGCCGCCCGCAGGGCAATACACGGCCCATGTAGCCTCCGGCGGCTTCTTTTTTCTCCGAAAAGAAGCAAAAAAGGTAGCTCTGCGAGGCCCACCAGTGCTTTTGCCTCTTTTCTAGAAAAGAAGACCGCCCGCAGGGGAAATGACACGGCTGATCACGTGGTGCTCGATAAGACAGCCGGCAGGGCTGATTCCCGGACCCCTTAAGGGTGGTGTGTGGTGGTGGTCACGTGATCTGGGAAAGATGCAGGCGGCAGTCAATCACCGCCCAAGCCTGCAGGGGGGGGGAGAGAGAGGGAACACAGAGGAAATGGCTGCCGCTCCGTATCCCACAACATTTCATCTCCGCGGAGGCGGGATCAATGCCGTTTTTTTTTCGCAGGGAACACAAGGGGCACCCCAGACGGTAGAGCAAGTGGGGCGGTGGACCAATGAAAGGGCATGTTTTAGTGCTTATTGCCTCATCGGCGTGGGATCGACAGCATTAATAATTACATGAGACCAACGGGACCCCGAATGTAGCCACAATAGTCAGCATCAGACAGGCGCTTTCAGCCACTGGGGATGGCAATTGCCACTCGGAGGGCAGCAGATGACACAGCATGTATGTGTGGTCCGGGGAGGGTCTACAGCAGCAACGCACAGCAGCGCATTGCAGTGGGAGGCTGGAAACAGCCCAACAGATGACTCAACGGAGCTAAATATATCGAATGGCGTTGAATCATGCTAGCATTATCCAAAAAAACAACGCCACATTGCACGTTTGGCGCATTCTGATCGGGTGAGGCTCGTATCCTAACGGCGTTTCGGAAAACCGGCACCAACCAAAATGTCGGAGATGCCGGATGATGATGGCCGATCCGGGTATATATATAATGGACTCCGGACGCTGAGAGGGGAAAGGAGCGTAGACCCTATCCTTGTTGCAGGAATTTTTTTTTTTTTTCTCTTTTCAGGATAAATGGATATATTTGCAGACGTGTGGCGGAAGCGACGCGCGTGTAGTCGTTGCAGGCGAATCAAGGTCCGCTGCGAGTACGAGAGCACGTCGCAGACGACGTGCAAACGGTGTCTAAAGGCTGGGACGCAGTGTGTGGTGTTCCACAAGGACCAGGACTCGTCTGATCATCGGATACAGCGCATGAAGCGGACGCAGGACGAGCTGCGGCAGAACGGCGGTGAGCACGAGCCCCAAGAGGGTGAGGCCCACACTAAGACCCGTCGGCTGTCTCTCAACAACCCGCAGCAAGACGATGAAGACGGTGGTGGCAGTAGAGCCGGCCATAGTAATGTCAGTCGGGTGGCTCATTTGGAGGCGCTAATTACTAACGCCAAAAGGGAGCTCATGACAATTCAGGGCACAAACCCGGCCACAGCCACCAGCAGCAGCAGCACCAGTACCACAAATAGTAATAGGGAGCTACTCCGACGGGAAAGTGCTCCAACTAACAGCAGCATTGTGCCCAGTCCAATCAGAGTTAACTCAATCACGAGTCCGCCCATGAGCCCTCCGCCGCCTCACTCGCATCGCCCGCAAAAGCCAATCTCGGATTTCGACCTGTGGCGGCCCTCCGAGCTCCGGCGCGCCGACTGTGTGGCCACCGCAAAGTCCTACGGCCTGATCAGCCAGGGCGAGCTCGAGTACTATTATGGCCAGTTCATCAAGGAGCTGCCGCGCCACTTGCCGTTTGGAATCGAATTGAGCGACGACCTGGCGTTTATGGAGCAGAACAGCCCGTTGTTGACGCTGGCCGCGGCAGCGGCGAGTGCGGCGTCGGTGGGGTCGGATCCGATGGAGCATCTCGTCAGCTTCATTGACCGCATCATCTGCGAGCGGCTCTTCATAATGGGCTGTCCGAGTCTGGAGGTCATTCGGAGTCTGGTGGTCATGTGCGTGTTCTGCCAGCCCAATCCGAGCACCAAGTTCTCGGTCTACATGCTCATGGGCGTGTCGTGCACCATTGGGCTCGGCCTGGGCTCGCTGGATGACATGAAGATGCTCATGAACGTCCAGAACATCTCCTCAGACTCGGCCAACCTCATCCGCCAGCGGGTGCAGGCCTTTCTGTCGGTCTACTTCGCGGTGGCCCCCGTGGCGGTTGGAACAAACCGGCTGCGGCTCCTGCAGCTGTTGTCTGACAATTACAGCAGCTGCGATGCCCTCCTGAGCACGGGGAGCGAGGTTGACAAGACCGCCGCATACACCTTGCGGGCGTTGCATATTGGTGTCGAGGGATTAAAGGCGTTCAAGGCCCAAAACGACAATCTGACACCGATATCGACCAAGATCTGTCTGGACACCTACAGAGGTCGGCTCGACGCAATCGCAGCCAACCTGTGTGCGGTGAACAAGAAGCGACAAAGCGTGGCAGAAGCCAAGGAGAGCGATCCAAAGTTATTGAGCATTTCTGAAACTTTCCAATCTCTCTACCGGCTCTTGAAGCTGGAAATGGCCGAGGGGGCCCTGTTCCAGTTGCTGTATTGCCAAGCATTGCCCAGCGAGGACATCCTGACGGGGGTTGTTGTCGAAAACATCGTTCCTGCGGCCCAGGATATCGTGAATGACTTTGTGAAGGCGTCCTCAGAGTCCTCCCTGTTCCCGAAATACATGTATTTCCGGCCACTCATGGCGATCATGGTGCTTCTACGGACCCGGCTGGTCATGTGGTCGCTGGGCGGATTTGTTTCCGACGAGCTGAGGATTCAGCAAATCTTTGACCGCGTGCAATCTACGTGCTTGTCAAAGTCGTACACGTGCACGGGCCAGCACATGCTTGGATTGCTGGAACGAGTGAACCGACACATTCGGTTGAGACTCAGGAACGAGGCAGCCTTTAGGACCGATCGGGACGCACAAAGGCTACTCCGAAACGATATCAAAGACATTGTGACTTCGGTTCAGATTGGACAATGCGGTCTTGAAAGGGGCACGTCGTTGCAACACAACTTTTCTGACGAATACTTTGTCCAGGAGTTTTCCCCGGAGACGATGCCCACACCGAAAAGTCCCGGTTCCAATAATCCTGCGGTTGACGTGGATGATTCAGCGAAACTGCTCCAGAGCTCGGATATATTTATATGCGAGAACAACAACAACAATGACGGGAATGACTGTTATGGCGACTTGTTACGAGAGATTTTCGGTGGAATGTCCGCAAAATGATTCTTTTTTGATGATTAACTATTATTATTATTATTTATTTTTTATCTCTTTGTATTTTTACTTTTTTTTTTATTACTATTATTATTGATGCCTGTTTTGTTAGCTATATAGCTATGCGTTAATATTTGTGGCTAAGTGTATAGCCGTGTGGATACCGTATGCAGACGCATACATAGCTCAGTCATGTTGGGACTGTGTGCAGCCTTTGTGTGTGTGCGTATGCGTAGAGTCACCACTGAAGTCTCATGTCACGAAAACGATAGCGTAGCCAATACAACCTGAAATAGAAAAAAAACTCCAATATAGCGCCTATTCAGATTTATATAGATGACCAAGATCGGAATGCATGCTATTCTCCACTGTTTCAGTGTCCCCACGGTTATCACCGGACGCGGAGCTATAGTGGCCCTGAGATAACCGTCCCAACAGCGTTAGTGTGGGATGGCTGTCATCGAAGCAATGAAGCACGAATTGAGGGGCTGGTGCCATAGAATATAACATGAGAAAACAATATAATATATACAATTGAGAGCTATCACCCCCAGCAATCACCGAATAAGCTCAAGGGCCACAACACAATACGTCATGTGATTCCGCCGGAGCTCGAGAGATGATAGTCGGCCCATTAGCCGCATCGGAGAATCTAATTAAGACACCACCCTTTTTTGACTGATTAGAAACTGTCAGCCCCAACTACCCAGTTTGTTGTTTTTAAATTTTTTTTTTTTTTGTGTGTATTTTTCACTTTAGTTTTTTTTTTTTTTTTTTTTTTTTTCTGCAAGAAGGTTCCACATTCTACTACACTGGGGTTGCAGCAGCGTTTGGTTTTGGTTTGATATACCCCGTTCAGCCGTTAATGTCTTCGAAGTTCAGCGTCGGGGGAGTTGGTGGGATGGATTTTGCTCAGACGTGGCGTCGACGGAGAGCGTGCCAGCGGTGTAGGAAAAACAAGGTACGATGCGAGTACGACAGCCCCGGGAGCATAACCTGCAAGAGATGTGCCAAGGCAGGCACGAAATGTATGGTTGGGAATGAAAAAGATGGCCCGCTGAATAATGTGGGTAATGGTGGCGAGACCAACGGCGCACTATCGTGTGGGATCTCAAAAGCGTCCACAGAAAAGGAGTGTCCTATGGATGCAGCGGATGCCACGCGAATAAAGGAGCTGGAGGGCTCGATCATGAACGCCCAGCTGGAGTTGGCTTCGCTAAAGGGTCAGAACTACGACGGTTGTGTGACGGAGCGCTCAAATATAAACATGCTGGGAGACGTAACTTCAGACGAAAAAGTGGTCCAAGTGGCCGTCGCAAAGGGGCTGATATCTGCCGCAGATGCCAGAAGATTCTTTGAAATGGCAATAGACCTCTCCATAGCAAAGTACACCATTTTTGGCATGGTGTTCAAGACGGACTATGAGGTCTGCTGCAACGAGCAGCCGTTGACTGCAATGGCCATCATCGTCGCAGCCATGGGCTACAATACTACAGAAGGTGTGCAGGAGCTGCAGGATTTTATGGATTCGGTCCTGGCCCATCGTTTATTTATTCAATCATCGCTATCGCTGGATCTGGTGAGGGGTCTGATGGTCTACTCGCTCTACCTCCAGCCATGGCCTCCAATCAAGACTAGTTTATACATCACCACCGCCTTGTCCTTAGCCACCACGATGGCTCTGGGCGACGAGAATGATGTTAACGACATGTATGTGAAGCAGTCGTCCAGCGAAGAGTGGCAAGTGGCGCGACAGCGACTGCAACTACTCGTGGCTCTGCGTTGTTGCTCGGTTGGAATCTCAATCAACACAGACAATCAAAGATATTACGACATGCTCCCTGTCCGTCCGGTTTGCTACGACGCGTTGTACGCCTGTGGGGACCGTGAGGACAAGATACTGGTCCAGACCGCCAGAGTGATGTTGGCGGGGAAAGAGGCAGTTGACCTGTTCAACAACAGCTACGACTACAAGCAGAGTCCGGGCGTTGTGAAGTCCACATTGGAGCGGGAAAAGAAGCGTCTGAGCGACATGGCCGAATCGACCAAGTTCCTGTTCACGCCTGAGGAAATATCCAGCGGTGCCAGTTTCTACACGTTTGCCACTTTTGAAAGTCAGCTTCGACTGACCCTAAACGAGGCTGCGCTGAATCGGCTGGTGTTTAGGGAGGATAGCGAGGAGTTCGACAGGGCTATTGTGGTCGACATTCTCAACGAGATACTGTCGCTGTGCAAGTTTGTGATTGACTCGTTTCTCCAGATCACCAGTCGCAATTTCATGCTTCCAAAATACATCTATGTGCGGTCAGTGCAGGCCATTGTGGTGCTTACAAGGGTCAGCGTGCTGGCCAGATGTATGAATGAGGAGGTTCCGTTTGATTCGGCTGCGTTGATTGATTCAATTCTAAGCGCCTGGCGCAGGGGAGCCAGGACAAGCTATAGCATGCAAAACATGCACTTTTTGTATACCAGGGTGGAAAGGATTCTAAAATTACGTCAATTGAAAAACGACGATTATTTCGGTCTGCGACTGTCTGCGTCCAAAACAATTAATTCTCTCATCAAGGACATTGTCCGACCTGAGTCGAATCCGGTGTCGTCCAAAAAGAGGAAGCGGCCAAGGTTAGAGGATGAATATTGGGCTACAACTTACGATTATCCCCAGCATTGTAGTAATAATAATCATAAAGCTGATGTTCCCCCTCCGTCAGCATCTGCTATCCCGCCTCCTGGTCCTCTACCGCCAAAGCCACAACAACCACAGGATGGTCCAGAATACATATCTACTACTAATACTTCTGGTAGCACCGACTTTGAAAGTACGACAGCTGCTAGCACCGCTGCATCCTCTTCTACGGAGAGTCCGTTGGATGAAGAAACCATGAACACATTGTTGTCCGAATTGTTCAGTGAAATTGGTGTGACTGAGTTATGGTCGTGAAATGATAATGATGATGTTATTTAGTAGAGAGAACACAGCACAGCACTCTTCTCTAAGTCTAAATTTTTGTACATTTTAATAATTTATTACACTCGACTCCCCCTTTGTGTCTTTTCTTTCTGGCCACAACAGCTTTTTTTTTATTATTATTTCGCTTCATATTCGTACACGTTTCTACTTAAATATATACCTATTTGCGCAAAATAAATTACTGTGAAGACCTTATAGCGGTCAACGGGCTAGCTCGGTTTTATAGGGCCATAACAATTGTATTGATCTTTTTCCATCCTAAATAGCTGAGACTTGACCAAAAATACTAACACAACCGCTCTGAATGCCGATTATACGCAATTGGTTCAAGCTTTTTTCCGGTCTATAATGGATTCCTCGTTTTTACCAAATCACAAATTTTGTACAGCTTCCCTGGATGATCTAAAGGCGAACCACCATCTACGAAGTGGCGAAACGCCTATGAAACTTTGTAAATTGTCCTTCCAGCTTGTAATAGGAGCAGATTCTGCTCACCTTCCATCTGAGCTAGGGACAAAATGGCAATGAGACCCCTGGGAGCCTCATTTTACGGCATGAAACAGTCCCATATCCTCCGACTGACATCGCACTCAAGATATAAACGCTCCAATGTATCGACTTCCCTTTTACACAGGGAACATTTGGTACATTTGTAGATGTTGTTCCCATAGTTCACAAAATTGGTGTACCTTCCATAAACAGGCAGATTCCTGGTATGCATATATGCATACCATATAGTGAAGCCCACAGACAGGTATAGTATATATTATCTGTGCATATGCATACCTAATCGTTCAGTGGAATTGTTAGTGAAATTGGTGTGACTGAGTTCTGATGATCTTATTCAGTGGAGAGAACACAGCACAACACTCTTATCTACGTATATTTTTGTACCGTTTTTTAACAATTTATTATGTCCACACACTCGACTCCCACGTTGTATGTACGCATAGCGACAACGGCTACTATGCATACATAATGGAACCCCCAGAGAGGTTACCTATATTGTCAGCGTGCATATGCATATGCATACCTAATTTTTCGGTGGAATTGGCGCGTTCAACTTGAGCCAATGACACTTGAATATGTACACATACTTTGTGCACACTTTTATGCTTTTATTACACTTCATCATAGCAACAACAGCTAACATCTTATCTCACTATCGCTGAATAAAACCTTGCCCAGCCGCGATATGTAGATCCTTTGTCTTGTTTAACCACTCACAATCACTTCCGGACATCCGATCGGAATTCCGGGTGGCTGGGTCGGCACGGACATAACCGGCCACCCGAAAAAAAAATAAGAAAATTAGCGCCCATTCAATGCAACAAAAAAAAAAAAGCAGCACTTTTGGGGTGAGGAAATTTCAAAGGGTCCGTTCTTTTAGAGCCAACGGCATTAGGCCGACCCAAGTCAAAACCCCCAAGTAAATAGAAAATGACACCACGAAAAACCAACTATCATCTCTCGGTCGCTTTAGTACGTCCTTTCGGACATTTTCTGCAAGTAAATCCCCTATTCCACGTGATTTGTAAAATAAAATAAATGTGTGTGCAATAAACCCTAACCACGATTCCTGTTGCTTTTTTTTTTCCTTATTCCTCTTAAAACGAATCTTCTTCCCACTTTTGTGTGCGTGTGTCTGTGTGTGTGTACACATTATTTAAGAGAGTAAAAAAAAAAAAAAGCAGAAAAAAAACAAAAAAACGAAGGAAAGCCGCGTCCTATTACACTGGAAAGGACTCGAATTATCTTGAATCTCTAGTCAGTAAAAAAAAAAAAAAAAAAAAAGGGAAAAAATGATGGCCCCGGGATCACAAACCTTTGCTGAGAAGTGGAGGAAACGGCAAGCGTGTAGACGGTGCCGAAGAATCAAAGTCCGATGCGAATTCGACTCACCGTCAAGCGAAACGTGTACTCGATGTGCAAAGGCCGGTGTGGAATGCCAACTCAATCCGCCTTCTTCGTCAGAAATGAGCGGTCTCAGAAGTCACAGACGCGGAGCCAAATACGCTTGGATTGAAACCAAACAGGTCTACTCCGAATCTCAACGCGCTCAAAAAATCGCTGAGCTTGAACAGATCGTTGAAGACGCTAGAGCAGAAATCACAATGTTGCGAGGCGGTACCGCTGGATACAACGCGTTGTATTCACCTCCCCCAGGCTCCACCAGTGGGGCTGGTGGTAATAATCCGGCAGGCAGCACTGCTGGAAATTCTGCTGCTGGTGGAGCAGCCGCGGCCGCTGCCGCTGCGGCCTCATTGGACTCCACACAACTGATGGGCGCAATTTCGTCAATGCTTCCGCCATATGGTAATGCTAGTGGGAATAGCTCCACCACTGGCGCTGGCGGCTCTGACGTTGTTCAACAGAATGGCTGGAATTTGGACCTGGTCAGAAGACCAGACTGCGTCCAAGCCATTGTGGACGCTGCCCTGTTGACTGAGGACGAGGCTAAGAATGCGTACGAAGGGTTCCGAACCTCGTTGTCCTTCTTCTTCCCGTTACCACTGGATCCTAGCACTTCAATGAACAGTGCCAACCAGTTGGAAGCATTAGCGTACATTGCTGCATGCGCCGCCACATTTAACTTTCCTCATGCCGAAAATCTGGTTTCCTTCTTGGAGACCGTTGTCACCGATCGATTGCTAGTTCAGGGACAGCCGTCGCTCGAAATTGCCCGGGCAGTGATTGTACAGGCAATCTTCATTCATTCGTGCACAGTCAAGCAATTGCCGGTGCATCTTTCTTCCGCCATTTCTGTAGTGACTGCGTTGGATTTTGGCGGTAGAGACGACCTCAAGGTTCTTGCCAGTAAAAGCAGTGGCAAGCGAGACTTTGAATCGTCGAGACGACGCGTCGAGACGTATTTGACCACGTTTATCTATGCCGCATCCTTGACCCTATCCACGGGGGACGGCAAATATGTCAAGATGGTGCCGGTTACTAGTGGACTGTGTGACACCATCCTAGGCTTCTTCCCGGATGACCTGGCCACAAAGGAATTGGTTCTCAACGCCAAAATGGCTCTGAGCGCCAACGAGGGCATTCTCATGCTTGACCAGGTGTTCATTGAAAAGTCAGACAGCCCCAGTCTGTTTGAAGACGTGAAGGCTGCGGTGGACAAGCAAAAGGGTCTGATTTCCGACTACTACGATGAAATCAACAAGCTGCATCCAGAAGAAGGCAGCGATTATCCTGGAACGTTCCGTACGTTCAGGATCCAGCAATTCCAACTATCGCTCGCCCTGAACGAGGCCTTGGTCTCCATCTTTGTAGTCAACACCAACAAGGACCAGCACAACGACGAGGTTTTGCAGAGCGTGTGCAACGACATTATCAACCAATGCAACGATGTGATTGCCCTGTTCCTCCAAGCGTCCAACTCGGAATGGAACTTGACGAAATTTGCCTACACCAGAGCGTTGCTGGCGTTCCCAGCATTAATAAGACTTCGTCTCATCATGTGGAGTTTTGACAAGGAGTTCCCGTTGGACCTCGACTCGCTGTTCGATCAGGTCAAGCAGGCCTGGATGGGCAGCAAACGGGTTAGTCTGGTGTTGGACAAGCTCAACCCATTGCTCGACTTGATTCCAAAGTTCATCAACCTCCGAGTCACAAACTCGGGCGGTAGAGAGTCCGGACAGGATTATTCCCCAACCGCCCTGACGCTGAGACATGTGTTGAGAGACGTGATCAACGGCATCCAGAGTGCAGTTGATTATGCAAACCTGTCGTCGCAAGATAACGAAAACGTTGATCCATCGCTGGCCGGTCTAGACACCGGCTCGAGCAATAACGGCGCTATCAAAGACGAAAACGGCGGCAACTCAAAGTCCTCAATCGAGCCCACCCTTTACCCGGGTGCGGATGCTGGGGCGATTTTCAGCATCAACCTGGGAGAAGGAGGTCAGACGCTGACGCCAACCTATGGGGATGTTGAGAAGTTGTTGGTTGGTCTGTTCAAGGAGGTCAACGGACAACTGCAAAGTTGAAAGAGAGAAGAATGTGTGCAATGCTTTGACTTGATTTATTATTATTATTGTTGTTTGTTGTTGTTGTTGAGAGTTTTGTTTGTTGTTTTTCACCACACTGCTGCTGCGCTGTCATAGTGTGTATGTGTTTGTTTTTTTTTTATTATTATTATTCCCCCTTCCACTCCCCCATTCATTCCTATAAAACATCTTATAGTTGTTAATCCAACGATTCTCGTATTTTTTCATTTTCTCGTTTCCACCCGATCATCAACCATCACGAAGATCCCTGAACCGATGCACTCCACGCAACAGTGGCGATGAAGTGATGAAGGAAAGAAAGAGAGAAGGGAGGCAAATTTTTTTTTTGCTCAGGACCGGAGGAGCGAAAGTCGGAAAGACGACCTCGGGGTGTGAAGATCTTCTCTCTCTCAAGCAGGGTGTTTGGCTCCAGCCAGATGAGACGGAGCCTGTTGAATCGGCTACCCGTTGATAGATTGTCCGATCTCGAAAGCCCCGAATCTGCCGGTCTCATATCGCACACACACAAACCCCCCGAAAATGTGGAGGAAACAGAAAGCGTGTACGCAGTGTAGGCGGAATAAGGTTCGGTGCGAATACTCGGATCCGCATCAGAATACATGCACCCGATGCGCCAAGCGGAGCTTGAAGTGTGAGGTCCCATTGAAGGGTGAGGAGGATGCGGTGGATGCGGGGGATGGCGGTGATAAGGCCACCAGAAAGCGGCAGCGCGTGGATGGGGCCCCGGATAACGGTGCTAAGGCTGGGATTGGAGGGCAGAAGTACTCCTGGGTGGAGAAGGTTCGATTGAAGTCGCAGCCTGTGTCCACCCATGAACAGCGGCTGGACAAGATTGCGCAATTGGAGAATATCATGTTGGAGGCGAGACAGGAGATTGATAAGTTGAAGATGGAGTCGGAGGCGGTGTACGGGGTGCCAGTTCCGCCAGTGGAGCCAGCGGAAGCGGTGGCTGCGATTGAGACCGGCACTTCGAGGCTGTCTGAGGATGTCATTCGAGCGCGATGCTACGTCCAGACCGCAATCGGGCTGGGGCTGTTTAGTCAACAGCAGGCGGAGCAAATGTACGTGCAGTTCATAGAAAACCTGTCGGCATATTGTCCGTTTGACATTGATGAGACACGAAGCATGGAGAAGAGTGCGGCGCTTTTGCCGCTGACAACTTTGTGTATGATATACTCTGTGGGGTGCTGTAGCAACGTGTGGCCCAACGAGAATAACGAGGAGATTGGCCAATTCCTAGACCGGATCATTGCCTATCGGGTCTATGTGGAATTGGACCTGGATTACGACATTATTTATTGCGTTGTGCTGCGGGTGCTGTTTATCTGGCGCTTCCCGGAGAAGGGCACGCTGGTTGACCTGTTTGTGGGCATCACCGCGGTGGGCACTATGGACCTGGCTACGGCGGATGATGTCAAGGCTCTGTATCATGAGCGCGGGGAAAAATGGGAGCAGGCCAGACTTAACATCCAGGCCTATTTGGCCTATTATCTCTGCCAGACCTCACTGGCCATCACCGGGTCGCGATCGAGAATATTCTCGTTGCTCCCGGAACCAGACGTGTATTTGGACGCATTTGTGACCACGCAGCGGGAGCGGGACATCATGATAGTGTACTACGCCAAGGCGAACCTGGTCACCCATGAGGCGGTTGAGAATATCTCAATCCGTCGAAACGTGTCGTATGTGGCCGTCCGGGAGAATGTCAAGCATTACGTCAAGCGACTCCGCGAGGTCATGAGTCTGATGCATTTGAGCCCCGAACGAAGCAGCCAGGTCGAGATCAAGCGCATGTTTGGCACGACGCAAAACCAGCTCGAGCTGACCATCTACGAAAGCGCACTAAATCAGATGATATTCAACCAGGACAAAGTGGACATCTCAGAGCTCTGGACCTTTCTCCGCGGTATCCTGACCGCCACACACAACCTCATTGACAGCTTCCTGGAGTTTACGTCGACTACGTGCTTCTATCCGCGGTTCTACTACTTCCGGCCCCTGCATGCAATCACATCCCTGTTGCGGATCCGAATGCTGCTGTGGAGTCACGGACACGACACCAGCGAGTTCAAGGTCGTCGAGCAGCTGGAGCGGGTGAAGGCGGCGTGGCAAGACATCAATTCCCGCAGCAACTCGGCCAAGAAGGTGTATCCCCTGCTTCTGCGGGTGGAAAGCTGGGTTCGAAGTTTGGAGTCGCCGACGAACCAGAGTGTTCTGGAGGAGAACGGCTTGCAGACGTCCGCAACGTCGTCCACGTTGATCCACAACCTGGTTCGTGACTTCATCAGCACGGAGCTGCCGGAGCGGCAGACACAATACTTTTCGTTTGAGAATATCAACGCACAGACGAGCCAGAATCCGGAAGAAATCGAGCAAATTCTGAAAGAGCTATTCAGTGAGGTTATGTGAACAAAAACAAAGCTATTCAAATCAAACTCAAAAACCAGCAGGAACGAGACCGTTATTCGGGAAAAAGCAATTATTGCGTGAGACTCCAGAGTTCTAGCCCTCCCCGGAAGAACCACTGCTTCTTTTGCATGCATGGAAAATATGTCTAGATCTGTTTCACCGGGAAGGGCCCACCAATTCATCCAGCCCTCGGTTATCTGAGACAGGCCTCTTTGCTTTTTCTTATTTGTGGGTGATAAGGAAACATGAAGATCGAAGATAATCGAGAGAGAGAGAAAGAGAGAGGGATTAAACATAATTCCGGAAGATAGTCGCAAAAAAAAACAACCAACTTTTCCCTTGAAATATGGAGTATATAAACCCTCTACCTTGCCAGTCTCCGCCACGTTCAACGTCCACCCCCCCCTTCACCCAGATCTGTGAGTTCGAATGAAGCTCCAGAATAGCTACGCATAATAATCCCTGCTGCCCCGCCCTAACCATCGCGGGGACCGCGGGCTCCCAACTAGCCAAGTCTAGACAGTGCAGATCATGCATCGATTAACCGCTTTTGGAAGGATAGCCGTTATCAGCCGCAGACAAAGGTTAAGTTGTTATATTAACACATATGCATTGCCTGATTGGGTTCCCACACCCGTTCTTCCCCGCTCTGCAAGGGAGCAAATGTTTGGATTACAAGCGTATAAATAACGGGCAAAGGACGTCGAACTCTTTTTTTTTTTTTTTATTCCAGCCATTAATACACGCTTTATTACTACTACTACTACTACCACTACCACTACCTCTATTACTTTTACGATTATGGACAACCATTCTCTGCCCGCCTCGTGGTGGACCTCACCACAAATGTTTGAGCTTGAGAAACGCGCGGTGTTCCACAAGTCGTGGTTCTATATCACGCATTCCAACCGGGTCCAGACTGGCGATAAGATGGAGTTCACAGTGGCGGACATGCAGTTTTATTTGACCAAGGATGACAGTGGTGTGGTCACTGCGTACCGCGATATTGTGGACGAATCGTCCTCAATGGCGGAGGAGATCACATCACACACCTCCAAGCAAGGACTGGTGTTTGTCAACTTTGACACGTCTGAAGACGGCCCATTGCCGTTTGACGACTACTACGCCGGAATTGAGGAGGAGATGAAGGAATTCGACTTCTCCGAGTACGAATTCCACACCAGCTTCCATCTTGACGGAAACTTCAATTGGAAGGCCATTGTGGACGCATACCAGGAATGCTACCACTGTCCCACGGCCCATCCAGAGCTATCCAAGGCATTCGAAATGCCCACGTACAAGGTTGCTCCAAAGACTCGATGGTGTCGCCATTACGCCGATGTGGCTGAGGAGAAGATAGACAGCCGCAAAAACAAGTCCAACAGAGTGAGCGACTTCGATGGCCTCTGGATGTACACGTTCCCCATGAGCGGGGTCAATTGCTACTCGCCAGCCTGGTACTCGTTTAGAATGCTGCCAGTTGCTGTCGATCGAACGATTCTACAGTATGATGTCTACAAGCGCAAAAAGGGCGACCAGAAAGAGATTGACGAGTTTGTCCGCTTCATGTGGCAGCTCAACCAGGAGGACTTTGCTCTGTGTGAATCAACGCAAAGAAACCTCAATGTGGGCGTTTACTCGACTGGATTCCTCCATCCTGAGAAGGAAAAGGGCGTTCTCTACTACCAAAACTTGATCAAGAACCTCGTGCTCGAGCATTTTGAGCTTGAAAAGCAGGCGGGCAAGGTCATTGATCCGGCCACTGTTGGTCGCGAGCTTATTACGGCATCTCCAGTGATGGATAGCAACCCTATTCAATACAATTCTACAGCGGTATATACTTAGTGTTAATGGTTTGGCTTTCAAAAATAATAATTGCATGATTTACGATACGCTCCCTGTCTGAAACCAGTGCTTTTGCTTCTTTTCTAGAAAAGAAGGCCGCCCGCAGGGCAATATACGGCCCACGTAGCCTCCGGCGGCTTCTTTTTTCTCCGAAAAGAAGCAAAAAAGGTAGCTCTGCGAGGCTCATTATGCCGTACGAGCCAACACGAGACCTCTGCTATATAGTTTTCAAAGTATAGCCGAACTCGCCGCCCACCACCGCCTCATTGAAACCAGTGCTTTTGCTTCTTTTCTAGAAAAGAGGGCCGCCCGCAGGGCAATATACGGCCCATGTAGCCTCCGGCGGCTTCTTTTTTCTCCAAAAAGAAGCAAAAAAGGTAGCTCTGCGAGGCTCATTATGCCATACGAACCAACACTAGACCTCTGCTATATAGTTTTCAAAGTATAGCCGAACTCGCCGCCCACCACCGCGTCATTAAAACCAGTGCTTTTGCTTCTTTTCTAGAAAAGAAGGCCGCCCGCAGGGCAATATGCCTCCGGTGGCTTCTTTTTTCTCCGAAAAGAAGCAAAAAAGGTAGCTCTGCGAGGCTCATTATGCCATACGAACCAACACTAGACCTCTGCTATATAGTTTTCAAAGTATAGCCGAACTCGCCGCCCACCACCGCGTCATTAAAACCAGTGCTTTTGCTTCTTTTCTAGAAAAGAAGGCCGCCCGCAGGGCAGTATGCCTCCGGCGGCTTCTTTTTTCTCCGAAAAGAAGCAAAAAAGGAAGCTCTGCGAGGCAAAGCACATTATTCCATCACATGACGTCTACTACATAGCTTTCAAAGTATAGCTGCATGATTTAAGATACACTCGCTGCCCACCACCGCCTCATTGAAACCAGTGCTTTTGCTTCTTTTCTAGAAAAGAAGGCCGCCCGCAGGGCACACACGGCCCACGTAGCCTCCGACCGCTGCTGTTAGAGGAGCATTGACCCATCACGTGACCTCTACTGCTGCATTCGTTACGTTGGGAGTGCGTCAGTGGGAGTTTATTTATTTATCACAGAGACATCCTCTACACCACATCACTAACCGCGTCCACATAAACACGATAAACATGCTCGCGCAAAACTTGAAGAAAGTATCCACGACTGCTGCTAGAAGCTTCAACACATCAGCCGTTCTGGCTGCCAAGAAGAAGGTCAAGGGTGAGTAGTGAATGGGTGGTGTGACAAAGATTCCAATGGACTAACCGATCGTGTGGCGGGTAGACCCAAACAAGCCAAAGAGAGCTCTAAGCGGCTACATGTTTTTTGCCAAAGAAAACCGTGAGTCCGTTAAGCAAGGAGACCCAAATCTTTCGTTCGGGGATATTGGACGAATCCTGGGCGAGAAATGGAGAGGTTTGAGCGAATACGAGAAGCAGCCATATCAGGACAAGGCTGCTGAGGACAAGAGGCGATATGAACGCGAAATGGCAAGTTACCGTGGTTGAGACGGCGATTTTGCAATTTTGAGTGAGTATGTGAAAGTAATAAATAAGAATTACATAGGTTTATTCATATATATGTCGTCTCCCTTTTCAATCGTTCATCCAGCTTTCGTGTCCTTTCAGCAGACCTGTAAATTGGCCATCAGTTGTGGAAATTTGATGAACCGCCGAAATTATGGGGAACGGGTCGTTGGCGCGTAATCGTAAAGCTTTGGTCCTTGGAAATATCTTGGCCATGACAAACCCCTGAGCTATCAGGCTCACACAGATGCTTTCTAGACCCTGGTGGTCGGGGTCCTGTTGTGACGAGAGTGCGTTGGAGTCAGGATGGCCCTTCATGGACACCATTAATGCATTTTGAAAATGGGCGAAGTGGATAGTCGGCGATTTCTCATTGGTTTTCCACAGTTTATACAGCGCTAGTCGGTGGAAGAGGATCATTGATCGCGAGCGGAGCAACGAATAGACCCCCCTCTTGAGGAACCATTGTTTGAATGGACGAGTCTCCAAATGCGACATGAAGCCTGCATAATTGCACATTCGCAGATGGATCCAGAGCGGACCATAGATGGGCTCCAAGCTGAAACGCTCCAGAAGCTTGTACGCCGGGAGCTCGCCCAGGAGCATCGCAGGCGGAACCAGATATTGGAAAATGAGCTTCTTGTTGTTACTCGATGATAAGCAGTTGTCAAACGCCCAACGTAGATGAAGATAGGCCTGACCCAATTGGTTCTTGGTAAGATAAAATCGCCCGAGATAATAGCGGTATTCAACCTTATCCGCTCGAGAGTAGCTGGAAAACTTGATTTTAGCGGTATGGATGTTGGAAAACACATTGGCACATGAACTCGGCGTACCAAGTTTGAAGTACACCCGACATAACAAGGTTGCAACAAACAGAATGATGGACTTTTTGGTTAGTACATTTCCGCCGCTTTTCGCCAGCAATTGCGGGTCAATCTTCTCGCTCCGGATCGAATTGAACAGTTTGAGCAACAACGATGAACAATACGACGTTCGGATCATTTCCTGCGCCCCGGATGTTTGTTGCACATCCAGCATTAGCGACAACGACACCACTGTCTTGGCTACTCCAATTACGGTCGTTTTCAGGATCGCACCTTTGGAGTTGGCAAAGGCGGACTGAAGATCCGTCATAAACTGGGAATACAGGTCGTAGGATCCAACCAAGTCGTTCGGATCCACGTCTCGACAAAACCGCAAATAGGATTTGCACAGCTCCACAAACCCGGGCCAATCGTCATTGTACAGGTTCATTGTCTCCAGCTGACTGTCGAACTTCACCGAACTGTCCCAAATGTCGTTCTGTATTGACGACACCTGGGGGTCATCAATGTTCAATGAGAACAACGCGGCCAATCTTTCCGCAGTGGCCTCGTCCTGGGCATTTTGACTAGCTTCTAGGATCTGACTGGTCCAAACTTGAACCGACATTGGTCTCTTTCTAGTAGTGTCTGTATTACCCCCGAACTCGATATCGATGTGTGTGTGCGAGTGGGCGCGCACACCACGCTAACAAATTAAAATTAATTCTGACTGACCGTCATCGACCGGATTGGGAGGAACTGAGAGAGGGCGGGAGTGTGAGAGGGTGTAAAGAGCATCATCATTAATTTTGCAAACCGCCCACTTAGCTTGTATTCCTGTGCGTGGAAATGTCAGATACTGAATCAGTATCGAGAGCGTCTTCTGAGGCGAATAGTAACGCCAGTGGTCATGCAAATGTGGCCGAAAAACCGGCCCCGAAAAAGGTTGGTGGGAGAAAGATGCGAAATAAAGTAGTCGTCCGATTACTTCCACCTGGAATGGATCAGGAAGAGTTCATGGCAATGGTGGACCAGTTTATCAACGAGGCAACGTGCGAATATTTTTATTATGTTCAGGGGAGGATTCCGTCGAAAGCAGCGAAGCTTGCGGTGCCGTCTCGCCTGTATGCTTCATTCAACACTCCTGAGCTATTGAAGGCGTTCTACCGGGAATTCAAGCAAAGCATTGCACCTAAGCTATCGTATCAGTCGGGTGCTGGCGTCAATGCCGTTACTATGAGCCCAATTGTGGAGTATGCTCCATGTCAAGGCAAGTTGAGAGATGCGAATCCGCCGAACATTGCAGGAACGATCGAGTCGGATCCATTTTATGTTGCCTTTATTAAGAAGCTCAGCGATCCAACGGTCGAACTTCCGTGGTTAGGACCAAAACCTAAGCCCAAGCCTGTCGCTAAGCCGATCCACAAGCAACCGGGTAAGGGCAAAGGTAAAGGTAACAAGAATAAGAATAAGGATAAGAATGCTTCTGGAGCTGATAAGGACGAAGTGAAGACGAAGGCATCGGCTAAAGCCTCAAAAGAAGCATCGAAGGAGCAGAATAGTAATAACAATAATAAAGCGGGGAAGCCAAAGGAGAACGGTGGGGACGCTAAACCCTCCAGGAATAACAAGAAGAAAGAAAAAGGCGGTAACAAGCCCAAGCAGGCGCAACGTGACAAAACTAATGGTGGAGAGAACGGAGAACCTGCGACTACATCGACAGATGCTAATCAGCCCAAGTCGTCAGCATCTACTGGGCCGAAGAAAAACAGTAATAAAAAGAAGAATCCAAACAAGGTCAATAACTCCAGCAACGATAATGCGAATGCTCCCAATTCCGCTAATTCATCAATTTCCAATGGTAGCGGTGGTGACTCTAACCCGTCTTCTGGAGGCACCAACGCCAACAATACACAAAAACGCAGTAGACCGAGATATAAGAAGCCAAGCGAAAAGCCGAAACCGAATCCAAGTCCATCGTAATGAGGACCGGAAGAAAAAATGGAACAAAAAAAAAAAAAAAAAAAAAAAAAAAAAAAAAAAAAAAAAAAA